>NQII01001206.1:443263-480253 GCA_002778355.1 Clitarchus hookeri
GGGGGGGGGGGGTCGTAAGTAGTCTCGTCAGCTTCGTTTTGATTTCACAAATACATATCTTACATCCTCGGCAGTTTTGGTGGCACTCCCGAAGGACCCGGTTGCGGAGAAGTGGCGTGCGCGCCGTTTTCGTTCTGCACGATAGTACATATTTGGAGCCCCGTAACTTCCTTCCTGGTGATCCGATTCTCTTAATTTTTTCTTTTCTCTATACCTGCGGCTTCGTTCTGCCGAAGTTAATGGTGGTTGCCGGTTTTGTGGTGGATTTCGACTCGGATCCTTTCCCTCCTTTCGCGGCATAACGCTGTTTCACGAGTTCAAAGCGCAACTGCTTCGAAAATTTTCAGAGTAGATCCGTGGTTGTTGCGTTAAAAAGAGGGCCCTTTCAAGTCCTTTAGAATGAGCTATCACTCGCGTCCGTGGCACTTGTAGTTTCGGAAAAATTGCGCGCGAAAGTANTTTCAGAGTAGATCCGTGGTTGTTGCGTTAAAAAGAGGGCCCTTTCAAGTCCTTTAGAATGAGCTATCACTCGCGTTCGTGGCACTTGTAGTTTCGGAAAAATTGCGCGCGAAAGAATAAAAGTGTTGCAAATTGCGCCGAAATTTGTCTCAAACTCGATGACGCACGGCCGGAAGCGATAAGGCGAACGTTATCAAATAATGTATTTATAATGTGCGGGCAACCTTGCTCCGTCGATCGGTACATGTGCACGGTCCGGCGTGCGTACATGAACTGAGAGGCGGGGCGAGGCGGGGTACATGTTTTCGTGACGGAGAGTGCGGCGCGCATTACCCGCCGAACGTGCGAGAAAGACATGTAATCCATGTCAAAAACTTGTTGAATCACCCGCCAACGTCTGATGGGGCTGCATAACTGTGTTTTCTGTAATATTTCTAGCCTCGCACAGGGCACTTAACCAACTGCTCGCAAAAATGACCGCCAGTGACAATCAGAGCTCGTCCGCAGTATTGGAGCCATAGCTGGTGTTAAAGAAGTCGCTGGTCAGTGAAATATGCGAGTATCGGAAGGCAGCGGCACCATTCGATAACGTATTGAGTCAGAGGCCACTATAATTGTATAGTTCTAGGAGTTTTTAGTCCCTATGTGCATAATTGTGCAACGTAGAACCCAAAAATTTTTGTTTTTTATTAATCAAGTGTTTGGCTAATCCAGTCACCAGCACAGAAAAATAGTTACGTAAAGTCAATTTAATTCATTGGTTTTCAGAAAAATAAATGTGAACACTCTAAAAATGGGGTGAGCACTTGCGTAAACTTTTTACAACTGTATAGTATATTACATGAAAAAATACCAAATATAGTATTTTTATTTATTGGCAACAGAATACCTTAATTCACGGCAGTGTCCCTCTACATTTAAGTGAAGAAAACCAGAAAAAAAACCACCAAATATGATTTTGTTTTGAGATTAAAAAGATTTAGCTTATCTATTAACTACATTTTATTATTTTGTTGTAAAAATCATAAATAAAAATTTTACAAAATTAATAATATACTGTCATATGTTCATAGTGAAAATAATGTACTGGGGTGGTTTCATTTTAATGTAATTTATATCTGTATGCAATAATATTATTTCTTGTCAGTGCTCAATGTAGGTATATTTGAAGTTCCTACATTGTTAAGAGGTACCATAAAATCCATATTGAGAATTACTTCACTGCATTCTAGGTTCGACTTGAGATATTAATGTGAATATAATCTGACTATTTACTACGGTCTTGAAAAGGAAATATTTGGCGTCTCCTGTGACACATTGCGGTCCATAACAAATTTTTGATTGAAGTCCACATTTCAGATACTATAGTGCTCTCTGTAATTTCCAAGTGTCTCCAAACCAAATTAAGCTGAAAAATACATATGAACATAAACGACATTATTATCTAAATAAAAGTAGTAACTTTCTTCCAAAAACGTACAAAAAAAATATTGCTGAAAATTATTCAATTATTCGATAGTTATTTACTGTCAAAATTTACCGGGCAAGTTGTACCATAAAATTGTACGTCACCTAAGTATGAAAAACATTCTTTGAGGTCCCGGGCGCTTCGAAAATTTCTCATACTGGCATTCCAGGTTGTAGCGATGATAATTTTTCTTCTCCTCCACGCTTTCGTACTCCGCGCCTTTCATCTCCTTCGCGAAGAGTGTGTGGAGTAGAAATCAGAAGTCTAAATAACAGAAGTCTGAGGAAACTGCTCGTCTCCTTCGGGCAAGAATTGGGTTAGTTCAGAATTATTATCGCCCCTCGCCGCCGACGAATATACTATATTCCGGCTTCCTTGAGGTACGGATTTCAATTTCTCTGCCTCCGCAGCCTCCAGTCAATTCCCCCCTTCCCTCCGAAAAACACGTCCTGTGTTTCCCCTCTGCCAAGCCTTAATATTGCAGATTTGGATAACGTTTCAAACCCTGCCCACCCCCACTGCGACGGTCGCTTCCAAAGTCGACATGAAATGAAATGAATTTTCACCACGCCCTTAAAACCTTCCACCGGCGCGGAGGAAGAAAAGCGAGAGAAGGATATTTCACACTTCTGTCTCTCTCTCCGCGTCAGAGAATCCCGGTCTAAACAAGCCCTTCGCGTTGCCCGCTCACCGAAATCCTCCGCCATTTCTGTCTCTCCCTCTCTCTCTCTATTTCCATTCCTCTCTTCGTTCCCCCCTTCCTCCTTCTGAACCCGGCCCTTCGATTTCAATTTCGGGCAGATTCAGACTTAAATTTCGACTTTAATTCGACGGCTTATCTATTGTATTTGGCGATGGAGGCAAGGCATTTAAAACTCCGCCCACCCGCAATTTCACCTCTTGCCTGCCCCCCTCCCTACAGCACACCTCACTTCCTCTTTTCTAAATGGCGAGTTAGCCTCTTTGCAGCCAGCAGGGTATGAAGGAGAAGCAAGGCGAGCTTCACCCCCTCACCCCCTTCCGACGGCTCCGTTAAACCACTCCCCAACCCCCTAATTCCTGGCCGCTCCATTATGTAAGTCTGCGACATTCATGGAGCGTTATTACTCATGGCTTTCGGCTAGGTGTGTATATATATATATATATATCCATCGCGAATATTGCCCTGGAATTCCAGGGCCTCCTCGTCTCCTCCAGATTGCACAAAATGAATGGGAATTAGCCAATTTCTGTCAAATTAAATGTGCATTAGCCCTAAGTAGCAAGGGAGGCGAAATGGGGGAAGGAAGTATAGGAAGGTGGGGGGAAGGGGGAAGGTTACCGGATCTCAACGCGCGCGCAGTATCAGAGGTAGTTTCTCTCTCTTTGTCTCTCCGTCCTACACCAGGACTGCCTTTCTATCGGGACCCAGCCAATGGCGAAGTAGGATGGCTCCTGCTAGGCTCCCGCGCCACGGCTGGCTGCGGGCAATACGCCATACCAGTTACTGAGACAACAATTTCGAACCTGAGAGCACATTCACGCTTCCAAGGGAAATTATGTACCGATTTCAAATCTTATCTGCAATTTCTCAGCTAGAGTTACAGCTAACTACAAATATCGTATATATCGCGTAACTATCGTAAAACATCTGTTTACTCTCTAAAATCTGTTTGCTGTAGGCCGAGCTTGAATAATATTTACTTGTGTAAGAGACAAGACGTTTTAATTATATTGCTGGTAAAGCTGAAAACTAAAAAAATAAAAGGAAACATTGTGATATACACGTATACAACTTTTTCTAAATCGGCATTACTTTTAATTAGAATGAATAGGCTTTAATGGTACATCAAAACATGTTAACCAAATAATGTTAAACGAAACGTAATATCTAAATTAAAAAATATAACAAAGGATAGTTTTAAGGTTTTCAGAATATAAATGTTTGTGAGTTTTACCCCACAGNATCTAAATTAAAAAATATAACAAAGGATAGTTTTAAGGTTTTCAGAATATAAATGTTTGTGAGTTTTACCCCACAGCTATAAACATATTTTATTATCATTAAAATCATCATTTTTAAGAAATTAACATAAAACACAGGTAAGAAATCAATTTTCTCCTCCTAGTCAGAATGCTTCAAATCAATGATTTTGTATAAATATGATCGTTATAAAATTCTTATGTTCAACTCAAGAGTACTTCGACCACCCCCTTCCCTATTTCACAGAATATATTTTTAAAAAATTCCATCATACAGATAGTCCTTTCATCGTAAGAACTTTTAATTTTCGATAGTAATTTTTAACATTCTACATTTTAATTATAAGTTTATATATCGTCGAAAATATATAAATATCATTCAAAACGTAGAATGTTTTACTACAATTATTATCAAAAATTCAGAAATTTGGTGGTCTAATTTTTTTAGTCCAAGTAGTTTTATAATTGCATAAGATTTATTAAACTTTTTAAGAATGGAATTTATTTGTTATTTAAAAAATTTTTAATAAGAATATAATGATTAATTTTGATGAAACTTAGTTTTCGAATAAATATAATTACTATACAAATATTAATTTCTATGAATTAATAAAAAAAAATGTAATTGATAAAATATTTTTTCACCCTAAAATTACTGAGATCGCCACTATTGTAAGTATATAAAAATTCATATTTGTTACTTATATCAAATATCAATTACTTTATTACATAATTTACTTGCATAATATTACCAATAAATTTATAACGTACAAAGGCCACCACACAAATAATGAATAGTAATAAGTTTATAATGTCAATTTTCAACATGTTAATAATAATGTTAATAATTTTTGTAAGCTGTGTCTCATTCAGTTAAATTATATCTAAAATAAATTTAAGGTGAACACATTTTTTATGATACAACCTATTTTCAAAATATAAGTTTTAGGGTTCTTCAGGAAATATTTCGTTTCCATCGTTCATAACAATTATGTATAATACATNTTTTCAAAATATAAGTTTTAGGGTTCTTCAGGAAATATTTCGTTTCCATCGTTCATAACAATTATGTATAATACATTAACATACTTATTACAGGCTAGTATCGGTAAAGGGAGCACTTATTAAGGCTCTGCTAAATTTTTCTTTCAGCCAATTTCTATGTTCCTGCATCTTTTTAATAAAAATCTTGCTATGTGACTACCTTTCACCACTTAAAAATTAACATCTGAGGCTGCAATAAAATATTATTATTAGTGGTTAAAGCCTGTTGGAAGGGCATTTAAAAGTGCTCCCTTTTCTATTTTTATTGAAATTTTCTATTTAGAAATCTAGCTTATCAAACGGTGTATTATTAAACTAATATTTTATATCAAAGTTGAATGTAAGTCTATATTTTTAATTTTACCTATCAGAATTTATTTTTTCAAATACTGCCAAAAATTAAAATTAATAAATCTTATAGGGTGANATTTTTAATTTTACCTATCAGAATTTATTTTTTCAAATACTGCCAAAAATTAAAATTAATAAATCTTATAGGGTGTTTTTATAATTTTTTAAATAAACAGTACATGCTTTGATGGGCCACATTATTGCTAATGTCTGTTTAATATTCTTACCTCTATCAGCATAGTCTTTATAAACTGAATAATAACAAGTATTTGTTATCTAATTAACTTTNGTTTAATATTCTTACCTCTATCAGCATAGTCTTTATAAACTGAATAATAACAAGTATTTGTTATCTAATTAACTTTATAAAATATTATTCTATAGATTCCTTTAAAGTAAATTTAACTATTATATTTTAAGAAACTAAACAAGTATTTTAAAGGAACTTAATAAGAATAAACTGAATTAGATTGGTATTTGTTATCAACACCATTCAATTCTAATCAATCGTTTCTTCTCTGATGGCGATCTCATTAACGTATTCACCATTATATATGTTATTTGTGGTTTATCTACATCTTATACAGTTCATTTCTCTTTATAAATGCCTGCTTTATAAAACTCAATATGGAAAAAATCTAAAATTAAATATTTTGAATTATCTTTAATATAGTTGTCACTGTTATCTCGTTTAGTAAGTCTAAATTAATCATAAATATAAGCATCATATGAAGAAAAAAAACCAGCTCCTGTGGAGATATCAAAATTGTTCTTGTTATGGTTTTCAAATTACCTCGTATTTGACCAGTTAAAGGATGTTTGTCATTCTTAATTCAACACATGTTTATAACACATTTATGACAGGAAAATTGTATATATGTTTATTTTACAAGTAGCAGAAGACAATAACATTTTAATGATATCTTTATTACTACATAAATGTGGGGCCGTGGTGGTGTAGTGGCCAGACTATTCGCCTCACACTTAGGCGAACCGGGTTCGATTCCCGGCCGGGTCGCCCCCGGGTCATGTGGGAATCGTGCTGGACGATGCCGCTGGTCGGCGGGTTTTCTCGGGAATCTCCCGTTTCCCCTGCCCTTTCATTCTGACGCTGCTCCATAAAAAACCTCGCTTCACCCTTATCGGCTCTCAAGACCTTGATGATAAAAGCCGTCGAAATCTCTTCAATCACTCACTACACAAAAATTAAAATTTATCAGTGTCACCACTTCAAACAGCTTTTATTAATACTACATCTTTATACACGCTTTGTGGAAAAAATATTGAAAGCAAAGAAGAAGGGATATTAGGGATGTAGTGTTAGGTATCACATGAAACAATTAATATTATTCACTATTACTTAAATAGTATAGAAATAACCATATTCCCATTTTTCTCAAATACCATGTGATATTAAATTAAATAGACTATATTGAAATAAAATTTTATCACAACAAAATAACTGTAAAACGAAAATCGTGAATTACTACTTCAGGTTAAATGAAATCATAAACTCTAAAAGAAATATAAGTTAATGATTGTACACATTATTATAAAATTTAGACTCAACATTATTTTGGGTAAACATGGGATACAGTTAAAGTCTTGATTAAAGTTGGAAATATTTATTATAAAAAGTATATGTGAAAATTATAATCAAGTGACCAAGATAGAGATCGTTATCTAACATTCCTTCCAAATAGCATACAGGTTTTAAATATAAAATAATTTATCAACATAATATATTTTAATAGGTGATGTANTTAAGATAGAGATCGTTATCTAACATTCCTTCAAAATAGCATACAGGTTTTAAATATAAAATAATTTATCAACATAATATATTTTAATAGGTGATGTAAGGAAGATTGTTGATAGACTAAAATTTATATATGTTAAAGAAAATGCAGATAACGATCGTTATAATAATAAGAATTAAGTATTTTAAATTTTTTAAATAATAAATTTATTAATTTGGTTGTTAATAANGGATACAGTTAAAGTCTTGATTAAAGTTGGAAATATTTATTATAAAAAGTATATGTGAAAATTATAATCAAGTGACCAAGATAGAGATCGTTATCTAACATTCCTTCCAAATAGCATACAGGTTTTAAATATAAAATAATTTATCAACATAATATATTTTAATAGGTGATGTAAGGAAGATTGTTGATACACTAAAATTTATATATGTTAAAGAAAATGCAGAGAACGATCGTTATAATAATAAGAATTAAGTATTTTAAATTTTTTAAATAATAAATTTATTAATTTGGTTGTTAATAAATCTTAGGGTAGTTCTTCCTTTAATTAGCTAGTAAATGTTAAACCGTACTCATTTTCGAAAACAGAGCATTGTGGCAAATGTATGGTGATTGAATATTATATTAGTTAAATTTAAAAGAAAAACATTTCCCTTAATATATATTTATATTACAGTACTTTTATTAAATTACATGGAATGTTAGAAAAAGGCGATAAAATTTTTAATGAGATAACTGATGCATGTAATAAAAAAACTATATAGCTTAGAGATATCATAAAGATTCGAAATCTAGAAGATAAAATTATTCATAAACCAGCTAAACACGTTTATATTAAATAGAATAAACGCTGCATGCGAATAAATAACTTCTACTGTTGTTGCTAGAACAATGTAAACAAAAAGAAAATTATGTTATATTTTGCACTTAATACAGGATTAAATTATCTTCTATCGCAATATAATGGAACTTTTATCANGTTGTCAACATTAACACAGCTTTACATTCTCCAAGTTTTAAATTGTTAGAAGGAGGCATGATACTGATATTACCAAACCTTTCGTTGTTAAGATAAGTGATCAAATTAAATTTAATTTCGATGATGGTAAATAAATGTAGCAGAAGGTTTTGTTGCAAGTATATTCATAATTCTGGTGATTACTGATATGTGAACTCTAACATAACTTTCCCATTATTAAAAGGATGTATATACATGGTGTAAAAAGTGCAAAACTAACACTCTTGATAATAATACAGAAACGGATAAAACTAACAAAAAAAGAGCAGCACAAAAGAATATACGTTATGCATGCAGTTATAAAAATTTATATTTTCAAAAGCAGATAAAAAGAGAAAATTAAGGTAATCATTCTAAAGATGTTTTCACTACTTCACCACGCAAAAGCGTAATTAACTATGCCTGTTATGGATAAAATTCTTAGAAGTAAGTTAGTTAGGGCCAATAAGTGTTGTGTTTAGATTACGAACATGCCAATCCATAAATCGAAAATAGTAGTTTTCGTAGGTTTTTTGCGGAAAAACTTTGAGAAGTTAATAAGATCACTTTAAACTATTTCATACAAATGGATACAAATACTTACGATAATAAATCGTAAAGAAAATATTTTCCATAAAAATAATATTTATGTAAAGAATTCGCTTCTAAATTTAAATATAACGGACTTGATATAGTGAGTTTGATTATATATTTTAAAGAAAATGCTTATACGTATAAATTACAAAATTATTAATTACTTTTAATAAAAATACGACATTGGTAATTTTTAAGACATTGAAAAAATTATCAATTACTAAATATAAGGTGTAATTTCAATTTTTAAAGATCTTGATGATATCGTTTTTATGATGGCTGGTATGGGTTTAAATGTGGCCGTATATCTTATTTTGCACGTATTAAAATTTAAAGTTATTCTTGCTATTTTAATTGTATTGAATAAATTCTACAAATCCAATCAGTGTAAAATATTATAAAATTTCGTATTTTTCATATTTTAATAACCATATGAATAATTTTTTACATTATTTACTAAATACCTTCCACCATCATCTATATATAATTATACTTTTTGTAATTAAAGCGTACATATTTTCAGATATCATATAAAATATTTATCTGGAAAAGTTGCAGCTCCCCTGAGAACACACCGATGTAACACGGGAAGTAACTAAACCACAGACAGCACTCATATATATATATATATATATATATGGTACCACTTCTTGCTAGAAACAAAATAATTATACTTTCTTTCCACTCAACCTAGTCGAGCGACAACACAGGAAAACGCATGACAAGTTTAATAAAAAAAACATACAAGGCAATGAATTGGCGAGGAATTAACTGGATGCCGCTTACAAGTTCACGCCTGTGTACGATATTAGTAACCAACACTCCACCTGATATTTTTGTCAAATATTTACGGATATTTCCATAAACTAAACGGGTCACCATTGTTAAAAAATTAGTGATTACTAATTGCAAAATATGATAAATAACATGTAACGTCACTGTTAATATCACTAACGTGAGCTACCATAGTTTAAACATTTTTGGAAGGTTTCAAAACTGATTTCAAAATTAAAAATAAACTTTAATAAATCAGAATTTTTTTTAACCCTTTTTTTTTTTTTAGGAAAGATAGACTTATGCAATCACCTGGATGTCTGTCCGGAATGTATGTCACCTTCCCCCAATAACTTTCAAATNAGATAGACTTATGCAATCACCTGGATGTCTGTCCGGAATGTATGTCACCTTCCCCCAATAACTTTCAAATACGTTAAACCTCAGACCAAATAGAGTTTTTAGTAAGGACATATTACTTTTAAAGTTTTAGATCACGCCGATTAGTTATTTTCAAAATGGCAGCAATTGTAATATGTAGGGTACAATTTATTTACTCGGGAACCATTTAACTTATTCAAACCAAAATTGGTAAGTTGACAGTGCATTATATAAGCATTAAATTTCAAAAGCGATAATATTATTGGTCTGCCATTTTGGAAGATAGTANAAGTTGACAGTGCATTATATAAGCATTAAATTTCAAAAGCGATAATATTATTGGTCTGCCATTTTGGAAGATAGTACAATGTGAAAATAAAGCTTTTGCGCTATATCTCGGGAACTACACAATCGATTCCTGCCAAATTTGGCATATTGCAACCCATGTTACTGCGTGCAATTTAAATTTATAGTGCACTCATTTTGAAAATGACGGCCATATAATTTTCTGATGATTATTTATTATATATACTAT
Source organism: Clitarchus hookeri (assembly GCA_002778355.1). Lineage (NCBI taxonomy): Eukaryota > Metazoa > Arthropoda > Insecta > Phasmatodea > Phasmatidae > Clitarchus > Clitarchus hookeri. The sequence goes on from NQII01001206.1 coordinate 453,595, forward strand.
ACAGTTTAACCGATTCCTACCAAATTTGGCAGTCAAGCGATACTATGGTAGATCATATAAACTATCATTTTATGAGTTTCTCATAACATCATTTTCAAAATGGCAGCCACGTAAATATTTTAGGATTACTGTACTATATATACAAAACCATGTGAAAGTTTTCAACTTAACTTTGTAATCTGGCAGTATGTTCTACAAAAATCATATCTGTCTTCTCAGAGCCTCTTTTTTTTATTGTAACATAATGCCACATGAATAAATAAATTCTTGTCGTATCTCGAGAAACAACCAACCGATTCCTACAAAATTTGGCAGTAGACCATGTAAACGGACATGTTTTAAGTGGGCCTGACGCATTTTTAAAATGACGACTAAATAAATATTTGGTTTTAGTATGCTCTATCTACGCAACACCGAAATCAATTTTAATTTAATTTGTATGCTGGCAGTATTCATGCAAGAATAAAAAAAAACTGATGTATGCAGTTGTTTGTCTGCCATTTTGGAAGATAGCACCACAATAAAAATAAGCTTTTGTGTCCTATATCGGGAAAACAATACAAAAATACTCATAAAATTCAAACATGTTTAATTTTTGTAGATCATCTTAATTTATAAGTCTTAAGGAGGTAGATATATATTTGAAAAATAAAAGCCATGTAAATATTTTATGTTAAGTATGCCATTTGTTCCAAACAACTTCAACCGAACTTAATATGCAGCAGTATTTATTTATGCCATATAGCTAATAAAACGCGTTAATACGTAACTGTTTAGTTCTCCAGTAATGAAGATAACACCGCATGAAAAAATTGAGCTCTTACCATATGTTGGGGACTAATCAACCTATATGTATCCGAATTTTAACACACAATTAATGCTATAATTTGCCATGTAAGCTTGCATGTTTTATGTGTGTCTGGTATTACTTACAATATGGTTGCGATATAAATAATTTAATAAGTTTGTCATATATTAAAAAATTTAACCAATACCGATTAAACTTTATATGCCTTGAGTATCCATTAGAAGCGTCAAATGGGCCTGTAGAGATCCCCTTTTTGCTGTATTTTTACAAAAGAGTGTTCGAAGATCAGACGTAACATTTAGGCCATATTTCGAAACCCATTTAACTAATAACCACCGCATTTTTCATACAAGTTGTACTACAGTTCACCACATAGACTTACCTAATTTAAGTGGTTTCAGGCAATTTTTTATTGGCAGCAATATAAATTATTTAAATAATTTTCTCAAATCTATTTCATATTTTGACGAAATTCAACCAAATATTGTATGCTGACAGTATCTAATAGAAGAATCAAGTATGAATATACAGATCCTGTTTTAGGCCTTTTCGTACGATAGCGTCAAATAATAAAATAAATCTTTTATGCTATATTTCTGGAACCAGTCAAACTATTTCCATCAAATTCCGCACACAAGTAGTGCTACGGTAGGCTATGTAAACTTGCATGGTTTAAGAGACTCACATACTTGTTTTCAAATAATGTTCCAGGTAAGTATTTGAGTTTGATAAACACAGTCTTCCCAAACTTTACGCTGATAACAACCGAAATTGATGTTCCGAATCCTACCTCAGTAATGCATTTAGTTACACATCTGCTTACTGTAGTAGTCATTCTGGGTTCGAGTCCCGTGCAAGGTACGATTGTACTTGTAATTGTCTCACCAATATTGCATTTATTTTCTGGTCTCGTCTTTAATTATGCTGCTGTCAAGGAGACGTCAAGACCCAGTTACCGTTTAACATTTTTTTAAAAATTTATCAAAATTATTTGCATCCATGTAAAGGAAAGTGGCCTCATTAGTTAAACTTGTAACTTCTTGTTATTTCTGGGTTAGTATATGATCTATCAAAAAACCCTTAAAACTCTTTGTTGCACTCGTTTAAATAATAATTATTAATAATTTGCAAACTCTAAACAGATCTATATAAAAAAAAAAATTTTAAAGTGAAGTTTTGTTCCAGCTCATAAAATTATTCTACAAAATTTACTTTTAGAAATTTTAAATTTCNATAACTTTCCCATTATTAAAAGGATGTATATACATGGTGTAAAAAGTGCAAAACTAACACTCTTGATAATAATACAGAAACGGATAAAACTAACAAAAAAAAAGAGCAGCACAAAAGAATATACGTTATGCATACAGTTATAAAAATTTAGATTTTCAAAAGCAGATAAAAAGAAAAAATTAAGGTAATCATTCTAAAGATGTTTTCACTACTTCACCACGCAAAAGCGTAATTAACTATGCCTGTTATGGATAAAATTCTTAGAAGTAAGTTAGTTAGGGCCAATAAGTGTTGTGTTTAGATTACGAACATGCCAATCCATAAATCGAAAATAGTAGTTTTCGTAGGTTTTTTGCTGAAAAACTTTCAGAAGTTAATAAGATCACTTTAAACTATTTTATACAAATGGATACAAATACTAAAGATGATAAAGCGTAAAGAAAATATGTTTCCATAAAAATTATATTTATGTAAAAATTAGCTTCTAAATTGAAATATAACGGACTTGATATAATGAGTTTGATTATATATTTTAAAGAAAATGCTTATACGTATAAATTACAAAATTATTAATTACTTTTAATGAAAACATGACATTGGTAATTTTTAAGACATTAAAAAAATTATCAATTACTAAATATAATGTTTAACTTCAATTTTTAAAGATCTTGATGATATTGTTTTATGACGGCTGGTATGGATTTAAATGTGGCCGTATATCCTATTTTGCATGTATTAAAATTTAAAGTTATTCTTGGTATTTGATTTTATTGAATAAATTCTAGAAATCCTATTTGTGTAAAATATTATAAAATTTCGTATTTTTCATATTTTAATAATTATATTGATACTTTTTTACATTATTTACTTAATACCTTCCACCATCATCTAGATATAATTATACGTTTTTGTAATTAAAGCGTACATATTTTCAGATATCATATAAAATATTTAGCTGGAAAAGTTGCAGCTCTCCTGAGAACACACCGATGTAACACGGGATGTAACGAAACCACAGACAGCACTCATATATATCTGGTACCACTTCTTGCTAGAAACAAAATAATTATACTTTCTTTCCACTCAAACTAGTCGAGCGACAACACAGGAAAACGCATGACAAGTTTAATAAAAAAAACATACAAGGAAATGAATTGGCGAGGAATTAACTGGATGCCGCTTACAAGTTCACGCCTGTGTACGATAATAGTAACCAACACTCTACCTGATATTTTTGTCAAATATTTACGGATATTTCCATAAACTAAATGGGTCACCATTGTTAAAAACTTAGTGATTACTAATTGCAAAATATGATAAATAACATGTAACGTCACTGTTAATATCACTAACGTGAGCTACCATAGTTTAAACATTTTTGGGAGGTTTCAAAACTGATTTCAAAATTAAAAATAAACTTTAATAAATCAGAATTTTTTTTAACCCTTTTTTTTATAGGAAAGATAGACTTATGCAATCACCTGGATGTCTGTCCGGAATGTATGTCACCTTCCCCCAATAACTTTCAAATACGTTTAACCTCAGTCTAAATAGAGTTTTTAGTAAGGACATATTACTTTTAAAGTTTTAGATCACGCCGATTAGTTATTTTCAAAATGGCAGCAATTGTAATATGTAGGGTACAATTTATTTACTCGGGAACCATTTAACTTATTCAAACCAAAATTGGCAAGTTGACAGTGCATTATATAAGCATTAAATTTCAAAAGCGATAATATTATTGGTCTGCCATTTTGGAAGATAGTACAATGTGAAAATAAAGCTTTTGCGCTATATCTCGGGAACTACACAATCGATTCCTGCCAAATTTGGCATATTGCAACCCATGTTACTGCGTGCAATTTAAATTTATAGTGCACTCATTTTGAAAATGACGGCCGTATAATTTTCTGATGATTATTTATTATATATACCATACAGTTTAACCGATTTCGACCAAACTTGTTATGCTGATAATATATATTACAAACACCACGCGTGTCAATACATAATCTTCTTCGTCTGTCACATGAAAAACAAGGTAACTTCATGCCTCGGGAAACTGTGAACCGATTCCTACCAAATTTGGCAGTCAAGCGATACTATGGTAGATCATATAAACTATCATTTTATGAGTTTCTCATAACATCATTTTCAAAATGGCAGCCACGTAAATATTTTAGGATTACTGTACTATATATACAAAACCATGTGAAAGTTTTCAACTTAACTTTGTAATCTGGCAGTATGTTCTACAAAAATCATATCTGTCTTCTCAGAGCCTCTTTTTTTTATTGTAACATAATGCCACATGAATAAATAAATTCTTGTCGTATCTCGAGAAACAACCAACCGATTCCTACAAAATTTGGCAGTAGACCATGTAAACGGACATGTTTTAAGTGGGCCTGACGCATTTTTAAAATGACGACTAAATAAGTATTTGGTTTTAGTATGCTCTATCTACGCAACACCGAAATCAATTTTAATTTAATTTGTATGCTGGCAGTATTCATGCAAGAATAAAAAAAACTGATGTATGCAGTTGTTTGTCTGCCATTTTGGAAGATAGCACCACCATAAAAATAAGCTTTTGTGTCCTATATCGGGAAAACAATACAAAAATACTCATAAAATTCAAACATGTTTAATTTTTGTAGATCATCTTAATTTATAAGTCTTAAGGAGGTAGATATATATTTTCAAAATAAAAGCCATGTAAATATTTTATGTTAAGTATGCCATTTGTTCCAAACAACTTCAACCGAACTTAATATGCAGCAGTATTTATTTATGCCACATAGCAAATAAAACGCGTTAATACGTAACTGTTTAGTTCTCCAGTAATGAAGATAACACCGCATGAAAAAATTGAGCTCTTACCATATGTTGGGGACTAATCAACCTATATGTATCCGAATTTTAACACACAATTAATGCTATAATTTGCCATGTAAGCTTGCATGTTTTATGTGTGTCTGGTATTACTTACAATATGGTTGCGATATAAATAATTTAATAAGTTTGTCATATATTAAAAAATTTAACCAATACCGATTAAACTTTATATGCCTTGAGTATCCATTAGAAGCGTCAAATGGGCCTGTAGAGATCCCCTTTTTGCTGTATTTTTACAAAAGAGTGTTCGAAGATCAGACGTAACATTTAGGCCATATTTCGAAACCCATTTAACTAATAACCACCGCATTTTTCATACAAGTTGTACTACAGTTCACCACATAGACTTACAAAATTTAAGTGGTTTCAGGCAATTTTTTATTGGCAGCAATATAAATTATTTAAATAATTTTCTCAAATCTATTTCATATTTTGACGAAATTCAACCAAATATTGTATGCTGACAGTATCTAATAGAAGAATCAAGAATGAATATACAGAGCCTGTTTTAGGCCTTTTCGTACGATAGCGTCAAATAATAAAATAAATCTTTTATGCTATATTTCTGGAACCAGTCAAACTATTTCCATCAAATTCCGCACACAAGTAGTGCTACGGTAGGTTATGTAAACTTGCATGGTTTAAGAGACTCACATACTTGTTTTCAAATAATGTTCCAGGTAAGTATTTGAGTTTGATAAACACAGTCTTCCCAAACTTTACGCTGATAACAACCGAAATTGATGTTCCGAATCATACCTCAGTAATGCATTTAGTTACACATCTGCTTACGGTAGTAGTCATTCTGGGTTCGAGTCCCGTGCAAGGTACGATTGTACTTGTAATTGTCTCACCAATATTGCATTTATTTTCTGGTCTCGTCTTTAATTATGCTGCTGTCAAGGAGACGTCAAGACCCAGTTACCGTTTAACATTTTTTAAAAATTTATCAAAATTATTTGCATCCATGTAAAGGAAAGTGGCCTCATTAGTTAAACTTGTAACTTCTTGTTATTTCTGGGTTAGTATATGATCTATCAAAAAACCCTTAAAACTCTTTGTTGCACTCGTTTAAATAATAATTATTAATAATTTGCAAACTCTAAACAGATCTATATAAAAAAAAATAAAAATTTTAAAGTGAAGTTTTGTTCCAGCTCATAAAATTATTCTACAAAATTTACTTTTAGAAATTTTAAATTTCAACATTCTTAATGAAACCTTCCTACACAAGACTTACTCAACAAGCCAGGTAGGCAACTCCACAGACACTGTTTATGCTCAATTCTCCGCCTCATGCGCCCTTGGTAGAACCGTATCCTACAACACGGCTTGTTGTTCTCGGACCTTCTTGCGTCGCTGCTGTAACGGCATCTTGCAACACTGCATATTCTCAGTACTCCTGATCAATTCCGACGAATTAGGAAATAATGACGGTGTCTGATANCTTTCACTACACGCAGAAAACATGTCTCGCTACGCCTCGTAGTGCAGAGCTGAGTCTTGTAGTTGCTAGTGGAGAAGAAACCAGACAACAAGGCAAGGCGCCTCGTTACATTAGCAGCCAGCGTTTCTCCCCCCAAGTTGTATTTCTACATACGCGAGCGAGAACTCGTGACACTCACTCACGATATAACTTGTTTAATGGTTTCACAAGTCACTAAACAAATGTTGTACAGTTTTAATTTTGTCTGTTCTACATTAAAATTATTAATGCTTTAAAAAAATGTCATCCAAATCTATTTCAATCGAACATTAAGTTTTAAATTTCATTTTAATCCAACAAATTATATTATTAGAATACCAAAATGCTCATTTTCAATAAACCAGGTACTTTTTTATTTACTTGCGTCTTTACACCAGATTTATGATATTATGTATTGAACCATTGTATATTATTTTTAAGTATTCATAAACATTATTCTTTAAAACAATGTTCATTAAAAAGTAGTACACTCACTTCCAAAATTGTCAGAATAGTACGATTTATGTTACACGAGAAATAATAATGGGTTTATTTTATAACGCTGTATAATATTATGCTGGAAATTACTTATTTAGATATTTTTTAAATTAATAACCGGAATATATTTTTTATCCACATGTAAGCATATTTCTACACTGGATACTTCGGATAGCACATTTTTCTAGAAAAACTTCGTCAAGAAGGATAGTCACAATAACTGCTGGTTGTATGTAAACAAATATTGTAACTAATGTTAAAAGATACGTTTAATAACTGGTTATATTTATATTTATTTCAGTTATAAAAGGTTAACTTTCATGATTAAAATGGTTTGTTTAGTTATTAAAATTTAATGGCAATCGTTTTGTAGGATTTATGTGAACATTTAAATGGACTGTATCAATTTCCAAAAATAATCCTAAAAACCGAAATTAAAGAAACAAAAAACAAGATAATCGCTAAATACCTAATTAACAACAACCAGCAACTATAGATGAAACTAGCAGTCAATGGAGCATGAAGCAACAAGAAAAGGCAACAAACTGGACAGATAAATTTGTGAATACCAACCACATTGAAAGCAATGACAAAATGCAGTAATGAATCTAACAAAAAANAACTGGACAGATAAATTTGTGAATACCAACCACATTGAAAGCAATGACAAAATGCAGTAATGAATCTAACAAAAACAATATCAATGGACACGTGCGATGATGAAAAATAAAACTCAAAGAAACACAAAAAAGGGCTACACTTCTACNAAAAACAATATCAATGGACACGTGCGATGATGAAAAATAAAACTCAAAGAAACACAAAAAAGGGCTACACTTCTACAAAGAACTTAAATTTCGAAAAAAACTATTTTCTTTATAATATTTATGGACAAGAGCAACAAATTAGTAAACTGGACAAGAAAACAACAGAGAAATGACAACTGGAGTATTAAAAATCAATGTCAAAGGACAATAACTTTTAAAAAAACAGTAAAGACAATGGATGTTTCGTTTTTGTGTTACGGGTGACGATTTAAAGCACNAGGACAATAACTTTTAAAAAAACAGTAAAGACAATGGATGTTTCGTTTTTGTGTTACGGGTGACGATTTAAAGCAAATAAGATTTTTTACAGTTCAGAAGATTTAATATTGTAATGTTAGTTATTAAAGGTGTCAAACTACATATTGAATGAATTTTGTCCATGGACTTGCTTCAAAAGGGTTCGCAAGAAAATTGTGCAGACACATTCTANAACTACATATTGAATGAATTTTGTCCATGGACTTGCTTCAAAAGGGTTCGCAAGAAAATTGTGCAGACACATTCTAAGCCAAGTTATTTCTTTAAAATAAACTAGTTTTATGCAGCAAACTTGGCGCAATAATATTACAATAAGTTACTCACGTTATTACTCAAGGATTACAGAAGAACAATTCATGCTAGTTCTGAAATTACAAGTATTGCAGCTTTTGGAAAAGAAAATTTGAAATGAAGAATGTCTGTACAGACGACATAACGGTGACTCCCCAGCTCATAGATAACTACAAAGGAGAAGCTACTGATGTAAATAATAAGCGCACTTTCTTCTACATGGGCGAAATTTATTTTTAATGAAGTCCTTAAAAGCTTGGATGGTAGGTACGCGTTGACGTCTCGCCGACGGCATTATTATTAGAGATAGAAGCAGACACATATGCAAGGGTTGTGAGACAATTACAAGTACACACGTATTTAACCCACAAAACCTCGTACGATAAGTTAGCGTGCAATCAACTGCACTAGGGAGATAAGATTCAGAGCCAGTATAATGTTTAGAATGAGAGGGTTTATTAACGTAAAATATTTACAGGGCCGTCAGTTTGAAAATGAATTTTTACATGGCCTACTATAGCACTAACTATGTAACGAATTTGGTGGAAATCGGATATGGCATGCAAACTTAACTTTTTTATTAGGTGCAATCTTACAAAATTTTCCTTAAAAAAAAGAGGTTCTGTATACGACGTCTCTACCACATACTGTTAGCACACAAACTTTGACTGACATTGGTTAAATTGCTTAATAGCCGTATCAAACTTATCTAAATAATGTTATGGGTGCCACTTTGAAAATCCGTGTCTACCCCCACTGAAATTATGTAAATTCACATGGTCTTATATATCATTACTGTTAAGCGAAATTTTATAGAAATTATTACAATATTTACGGAAATATGGCAAAATTTTCAATTATCATACCTGGCATTGTTTTACAAAAATGCCTGCTAAACAGGTTCTCTGTATAAAAAATTTAATGCTTCTAATGAAAATTGTTAGCATTAAGCGTGGTTTAATTTTGTTGCATATTTCAATAGATATAACACTCCATCCTAAATTTTTATATNAATTGTTAGCATTAAGCGTGGTTTAATTTTGTTGCATATTTCAATAGATATAACACTCCATCCTAAATTTTTATACCAACGCCATTCAAAAAACGACCTACTTGCATGTCAAATTTGGCAAAAATCTGTTGATTGGTCTTCGAGATAAGGCATGACAACACAATTTATTTCATGTGACGAATTTCATCANGAGATAAGGCATGACAACACAATTTATTTCATGTGACGAATTTCATCAATTGAGGACAAAAAGGTTATGAAGAAGTACATAACATGATAGTCATAAATATTTCCAGTATACTAAGATAACTTATGATTGGTTACATATTGTCGTACACTGAAGAGCCAAAAAAACTGGTACACCTGCCTAATATGGTGTAGGGCCCACGCGAGCACGCAGAAGTGCCGCAAGACGACATGGCATGGACTCGACTAATGTCTGAAGGTATACAGGAGGCAATTCACACCATGAATCCTGCAGGGCAGTCCACACATCCATAAGAGTGCGAGGCGGTGGAGATCTCTTCTGAAAGGCACATTGCAAGGCATCCCAGATATGCTCAATAATGTTCATGTCTGGTGATTTAGGTGGCCAATGGAAGTGTCTAAAGTCAGAAGAGTGTTCCTGGTGCCACTCGGTAGCAACTCTTTACGTGTGGGGTGTCGTATTGTCCTGCTGGAATTGTTCATGTCCCTCGGAATGCACAATGGACATGAACTGGTGCAGGTGATCGGACAGGATGCTTACGTATCTGTCACCTGTCAGAGATGTATCTAGACGTATCAAGGGTCCCATTCACGCCAACTGCACACGCCCCATACCATGACAGAGCCTCCACCAGCTTGAACAGTCCCCTGTTGACATGCAGGGTCCATGGATTCATGAGGATGTCTCCATACCCGTACACGTCCATCCACCCGATACAATTGGAAACGATACTCGTCAGACCAGGCTACGTGTTTCCTGTCATCAGCAGTCCAATGGCAGTGTTGGCGGTCCCAGGTGAGGCGTAACACTTTGTGACGTGCAGTCAGACATGGTACACGAGTGGGCCTTCGGCTCCGAAAGCCCATATCAGTGGTGGTCCGTTGAATAGTTCGCACGCTGGCACCTGTTGATGCCCCAGCATTGAAATCTGCGCCAATTTGAGAAAGGGTTGCACGTCTGTCACGTTTAATGATTCCCGTCAGTCATCGCTTATCTTGTTCGTTCACGATCTTTTTCCGGCCGCAGCAATGTCGAAGATGTGATGTTTTACTGGATTCCCAATATTCACGGTACACTAGTAAAATGGTTGTACGCGAAAATCCATATGTTATCGCTACCTCGGAGATGCTATGTCCCATCTATCGTGCGCCGACTATAGCACCGCGTTCAAACTCATTAAAATTTTGATAACCTGCCATTGTAGCAGCAGTAACCGATCTAACAACTTTGTCAGACGCCTGTTGTCTTATATAGGCGCTGTCAACCGCATCGCGTTACTCTGATTGGTTCCATACCTCTGTTATTCGCATACTCACGCCGATACCATTTTTTTTGGCTCTTCAGTGTTAATATAATATACTAAGCTAAAATGTCGACATAGCCACCATTCTGAAAACATGAGTCTGACACAAATAAATTACATTAATTTTGCATACCATAGTACAACTTCTTCACCAATGTTGGTACGAATTCGTTTATTGTTTCCCGAGATATGACGTAAAAATATTATTTTTTCATGTAGAGCTATTACACAAAATAGCGGAAAAAAGAGGCTTTGTGAAGACAAATTTGATAGTTGATATATATATATATATATATGAAATATATATGTGTGTATGTAAAGCATACAAAGTTAAATTTGAATTGATTACGAATTGGTTTCGATGGTAAATAAAGTAAGCTAAAATAACAATATGGCCGCCATATTGAAAATTAGATTCTGAACCACTTGAAAGTAACAATTTATATCATCTGCCGCAGTACTACTGGTTTCCCAAATTTTGTAAGATTCGGTTAATTCTTTCCCTAAATAAGATGTAAGACAATTAATTTTTATATGGTTTTATATTACAATATGGCTGACAAAAAGGTTACGCGTAAACATATGTAATAGTTGTAATATATACTGCCAGTATACAAAGTTAAGTTAGAATTAATTGCATTGTTTCGACGATATAGCATACTAAACTACAATAGCCATATGACTGCCATTTTAAACAATTTTGGTCTGACCCAGTTAAAACATACTACTTCAATCACCTGCTACAGTACTACTTTATTGCTAAATTCTGTAGAAATCAGACAATCGTTTCCCGATATCTAACTTTAAAATTTTATTTTATCTTGTGGTTCGGTCTTTCAAAATGGTGGACAACGTAGCGATGTGTTGACCTATATGATTATTGTAATCGATACTTTGAACATACCAAGTTTGTTGGAAATTGGTCTATTGACATTGTATATATATCAAATAATCTTTTTATATTTATATGTACTCCACTTTAAAAATAAGTGTCTTATCGCTTTAAATCGCATGTTTGCATGATGTCCTACTATAGTACCGTTTAATGATTAAGTGCCAATTTTGGCGATAATTGGCTGAGAAGTTTTCGAGATATAACGTAAAATCGGTATTTTTTTTCATGTTATGCTATCTTCCAAAATGGCATACCAACAATGGATATTTATATTTCAATTCAATGCTTACATAATGCACTATCAACACCCAAAAATTTGGTTATAATCGGTTAAATGGTTTCTTAAATATTACATATCATCCTAAATTTTAATATGGTCGCCATTTTGAAAGTTAGCGTTGTAATGATGAGTGACCTGCAGGCAATAGAAAATATAATCTTGGATCATATAATTTTTGTCGCCACTAACAGCGAATGCTGACCTTGGGTATGAAGTTTGCCCGGCTCCACAGCACAGAAATGACTTCGAAGCAAACGTAAAATCCAAACACTAAATAAATCTTACCCCAGATTTTTATGTCAGGAGCACTTGTAGCAGACAGTCTCCGTAGACTATATACAACATACAGGAGACACTAGGAAGAAACCCAATTCAAAACTACCACTAGCTATAAATACTCACAGCTAATTGAGTGCAAGTAGATTTGATTTAATTTAAAAGAAATAATTTGGTCTGAACATCATGATATAAATTAATATATATGCGAATATTAAGTAGCAGCTCGTTATTAGTTTCAAAATTTACTTTGCTTTGTGTGGCCGTAACTATGAGTGTAGCCTTCTCGTGCGTATCTCTTATTTGAAATTAGAAATATAATTGAGACTCTCAAATTCTTTAAATTATTTGCAAAAATATGTAAATTACATTAATAAATAGTTTTTTTTTACACCAACTCGGTTGGGAGAACATAAAGCATTTGTTCAGGGCTTCGTAGGTAAATATTTTCTTCCCTCGTGTAACTTGGCAAGATTTCGACAGTTCGACGAAAGGAGGGCCAATGTTTATTTTTGTTTATGTATCCTTTCGCCATCAGCTGGTGCGTCAAGTGGAGGCTGTATACTTTATCATCAAGCTGTCAGCTAATCCATTTGCCATTTTACTGTAACGCCAAACAAATTTGAAGGTACTTTAGACTAACATCTGTCTAAAAAAAATCGTATGTTAAAAAAGTAAAAATATAAAACCTTGCAAAAAAATTTAATATTTGCTAACTCTTTTTTAATAGTCTGAGACAGCGAATTTCGGTTAACATTTGCAAGACGGTAGTTGTAGTTCTTATGACACTTTGGACGTCATAGCTAATATAACTGGAACTAATAGTAATTCGGGAAACTTGATTGACAGCGCACTTATATTCGCCAACAACCCATCGACGACTATTTCAAAGCAGTAATTCTGCTATTATTGATACTAAAAAGTTCGAGTTGGAAATATGTGGCATGGAATAACTTAAGAACTGCTTAAAAACTATTCACGCGCATCCCAAATTCTTCGTTTTATTAATTCAATATAGCAACAACATGGAAACAATGAAATGGGTTTGCGGGACAACAACATGGTGATTGTTGGACGTAGACGAACGATTACCAATCCCAATAGAAATTACTAGTAATCAAAATCGCTGTACAGGAAATATATGTTACTTTAAAAATGATGCACAACTCGCGGAAAAATAAAACTTTTGGTATATGTTCGTAAATTGGTTGTTTTACACACACAAGATATTTTTTTTTGTGCCTGGCAATGCTTCGGGAAAGAGCGGGCAGATGGCATGTATGGCATGATAAGGCGAGTTGCGAGCCTAGAGCGTTACTCAACAGATAGCAGCACGTTAGCCAGTCTCTTGATCCCATCTTTTTAAAAGTTAACTTTTCTTCTATTACTGGCTATAAATGAAACGAATTTGAAATATATTTCGTCAAATTATTACAAAAAATAATAAACAATACCATGCAATATGACTGTATGCTTTTGTAATTGATATTAAGCACATATGGAAAGCATGGATGGAGAGTGGGGATACGACATGAAAAGAACTCTCAAGGTTTCGAAGTATTGTTTCATTAAGATACGGATCGTTTTATTGTGCATTTCATTTTGAACACCTATACATTACTACTTTATCAGGAAGTTTAGTTTGTAACTCTATCAATCGCTGTTTTGTGACCACGTAAAATAAAATGTATTAATTAATCTAGGAACTGTTTCTTATCGCGTATTTTCTGCTTGTCTGATGTGCGTCGGCAGTGCACTCAGAAAAGCCAACGTAATATTAACTTTCGTTCGTTCGTGCATCAGCTGATACAGAATTTTGTAAATGGCACTTTGTTTGTTTTGTATACGTCAAATTGCCACTCACTGACTGTCTTAATCTTGCAAAGTTATATAAGAAGGATAATAGGTAGAGCAACTTTAACGAACTGAAGATCCAAGATGGCGTAAACGTAAGCCAAATTAATAACTAAAAAATTATTAATTATTTTACTGATGTAGTCTCTGCGCAGAAAATTCAGATTGCTTAGCTTAAAAATCTTGATTGCTGCAACATCTCGTGGTATATATTTTTTAACTGGTTACGCTGGTCGTTGGTCTTAATCTTCCCTCACAAGGCTCTCAAGCCTGTGGTACGTCACAACAGTCTTCACCGCACCACACGCATATCGCGGTAGCTCTAACTTGACTTTAGTTCCAGTCCGCGTAGGTAGCGCGTGCAGAATAATTTATTCCTCTTCCGTTCCGCGTGTCTTCGTTCTGTCGGCCGTCTGCTTTACGGTACGTGACTCCGCCAATCTAACAAGAAAAATTAAAATACCTATCAGGCCAATTATCCACTAGGTCGCTGACTGCCTGACGAAAAAAGCTAAGATGGCTACAAGCATTTAAAACTGCATACTTAAACGACGCCTTATAACATCGCGCCAATCACGAGACGGCTACACCACATCTTACACACACGTCTTGCTTTACCATAGCAAGCAAACAAAAAATTCCTGCTTGCAAAACGGCCCACATTAAAATACCTTTGTGAATGAAAACAGAAAGACTTTCAAACATAATTACACTGAAATACGTTTTCTGAGGTTATAATAAAACTTGCAATTAATAACATGAATCATATCTGGAGTAAATACAACATGTCTACCTTAAAGAAATAATAAATAAAACAAATAAAAGTTACGTTAACGTACATATTGCAAAATTAAACTGAGATAACTGTGACAGGAATAAGTAGCGGTTATTCAAGGCGTTACAGTATCAGGCGTGGCTCACGCTTTCGGTAGTTTTTAAGGACACACACAGACACGGACAGGATAGTTTATCTCATAAGGCTCTTTTTCGTTCGGAAAGTCCGCTGAAAGTGGAGCGGCACTCGCACGTCTCTCTCGTGGTACCCGAGACGGCGCCCGCCGCGTGCGCGTCACAGGACTCTCCGGGTCGTCCTGCAGGCATCCTTTGAAGGATCGACGTCTGGCTGTGACGCCGACGACGAGCAGGAAGCGCACATTCCATCATGATATGCGAGGTGCGCACTGAAGTAAGGGCATGCGCCGCGCCGGGGNTTCACAGCCGAGTCGTCTGTAATATGTCCTCGTGCTGCACGAGCTGGCGCACACTCGGTTCCTCTCCGTGATGCTGAACCATCGTGATCAGCATGCATTCCTCTGACGTATATGACTTCCTTCCGAAGGTAGATGCAGTGCAGACGCTTCCTTCGTGGGATAGTGGTTATATCATGGGAAGACAAGTCAGGCTAAATAAAATAACAGGAACTAACACCTAAGATTAATTAATCACGTTTAACATCCTTTGATGCCNTAATATGTCCTTGTGCTGCACGAGCTGGCGCACACTCAGTTCCTCTCCGTGATGCTGAACCATCGTGATCAACATGCACTCCTCTGACGTATATGACTTCCTTCCGATGGTAGATGCAGTGCAGACGCTTCCTTCATGCGCCTAGATTAGATAATGGTTATATCAGGCTAAAGAACATAACAGTACCTAACACCTAAGATTAATTTATCACGTTTAACACCCATTGATCCCCCCTCCAAATGGTCACGGTATATCTCAGTCGAGCGACATTTTCCAGCAGAACATCGTAAGTGGATGGTCGTGGTCCAGGCATCTGACACGTAGCAGCGTTCATCTCAAGTAACACAAAGCTTCAAGATATTGTATAACAAAGCACTTATATAAAATAATTTTTCTTCCAGACTTCGTGTCAATGCCCATCACCACCAGTAACTCTTACAACAATTATTTTTATGCAATTAATTCGTCAACTCTTTAGCAATACATGTAAATTGTTCACTCTTCAAAATTAACGTAGAAAGTTTCCAAATGATATTCATTTTCGTAGAAAGAATTTGCGATAGTCTGTCAACTGCCTTGGCTGTCTTACCAGCAGGATACTCATTTGATGAAAATCCTCTTCGCTCCAAGTCGCTCACATACTTTCCTATACATAAATAAATTTTTGTCTCATCATTCCCTAAAATATTACATGATTATCACTAGAATTCATCATTGACGTATATTGTCACATAACAAAACTACGCCTTGTCAATAAATTCAATTCCATCTTTTATTCGCCAATATATGTTATTTTTAGTTCCCGCGAAAAGAAACACGGCCAGAGAAACGCCATTTTATTGAGAAAGTGGCGAATTAAATATTCTTGCTTTTCATCAAATATAAGGGAAAAAAACACGTGCCTTATTTCTCGTAAAGTCAGCTAAGCAAGTTTTGTACGTATATATAATGCATTCTAATTAACACTTTTCTCGCAGGTAATGCAAAGTTGGAGACGTGTTTTCCTCCACGCAAACGGCTAATTGCTAATGCCCACCAGGTTCCAGAGGCGGACAGATAAAAAAAAAAATAACGTAGCCACACCAAACCTATGCTTATTTCACTTTATTCCCACAGTGGGACAAAATTAACTTTCAAATATATATATGACTTTTACAGCCGAACAGTAGCCTATCCATGCGAAATACGCGTTAGTATACATATTTGATGGAGCAGTAAACAAAAGTTGCTGGCTGTAGCAAATAAATAAACTATAACAGAGACCAATTTAATATACAGAAATTCCCCCAGCCCCTCCTCCTGATTCTCTTCTGCTACAGACACCATACTGTTTTGCGAGAATGGTTTCATCACTGTCTACTGCAATTGTGATCCCACAATTTTATGGTCTTTGCGCAGATGCGTAATGACGAATATGCTGGTAATTTTTACGATATATATTTTTCATCAAGTTCGAGACAGTTGTGATGACCTATGGGACTAATTTTAAAAAGACCACGACGTAAAGGCGTTAATTTATGGTGATGAACTGTGCTGGATCACTGATTTCATGAGTGGGTACAATTTCTACTGGCTTCAAGTTGTGTTCTTTGCGTATATTTTTCGCTTTCTTTCTAGTGTCCGCAGTCTTACAAATTTTCTGCTTCACAAAATTTCTTGACTTATTTCAAGTTGTCTTCTCCACCAACATTCGATTCTACTGCTGGCATAAGTTCAGTTTATATGATGGCTTTTGCATTGACGCGGCGAATCTTGGCCGTGGTGCGACTAAGTAAACTGTTTATGTTCGTTAGGATGGAATACCGGAGCACCGGGGTTGAATTTCGCCTCTACATCCCGCGTAGAGGTCAATCATTGACTGTCTCGTGGCCTCCTGGTGCTGGGACTTCTAGGTGAGATACTTTTGGACCGATAGTTCCAACGCCCACGTCTCTTCAGGTGTACGCTCGTTATCACGTCGTTGTTTGTTATTCGCTTAAGCTATTCATTAGGTGGACACCACATGGTCAGCCTGCCTACTCGGTACTGATTTTGTACTCGTGGAGGACTAGTTTTTCCATGCGATGCTCTGCCATGGCTGCACACCACATCATCTCCTCCTGAAAATACTGTATCGAGGAGAAGTGACTTCCTGACCAATTATTTTGGTATCTAAAGGGCAATTGTGCCAACACCATACGTATGAACTCTTCGCCCGACTTAGCTGGTGTCGAATACCTGATGCTGTTGTATAACAAGGTGACGTACTCTTCTAACAAATTTTTTTTGCTAGGAAAACTTTTTCACAATGTAATTGATAGCTGGCAAACCTTAAACTTTTGTAATTCCAAAATTTCTGCCAAAAAATATTGACTTAAATCTGAATAATTGTTTATTTTGTGCCGCTACAACTCTCACCAGTGGAACGTGCTATCTTTGAGGGCCAGGGCAGTATAAGGAAGACCCTTTCGAAACTCTGTCCTACCCACCTGCACATATTTTTCAAATTCCTTAAGAAAAAACATCGGAATTTACAATTCGCAGCCTTGAAGCGTAGGTATTTTCTCTAGTAATAGTCTCGATTGGTTGGAAACATTCGTAAATTGAAATCCAGTTTCATGCAGGATAACATTTGGGAAATTCTGTGGCGAGCTCGTAGAAGTACTACGCTCGGGTCTCAACCACTGGATAGTGGATTACAGATCATACACCCTATTTTCTACCAATTTAATCGATTCGGAATTATGGTTGGAAATCGGAGCGACGTTAGCAACGGCTTTTCGAATCTGAGCTACAGTCCCTCCGAGTTCATTGAACTCTGAGACGGCACGAGCGTCTGGTACTTCACAAAATGTAGTTCTACGATTAATATGGCTAGCGACTTGTTCAAACCCCGGCACTAAATCGCTCATGACTTCCGCGAGAACCTACTTGCTACAAGCTGACAACTGAGCTTGAAACTCAGTACGTAAGGTCTGCAAATCCTCACACATTGTCTGCGCCAACCCCTGCTGACTGACCTCCAATGTGCCGAGTTGGTCCTTCAACTGTCACATTGATTCGGTTTGCCTAGTATCTGAATTACTAAGATTTTGTATTGATTCAGTTTGGCTTACCTCTAGCCTCTAAAGCATAGCAGCAATTACGGACAACGGGTTTTGGTTGAGCATGTTCTGTGCTACTTTATGCACCAACAGTCGCGTCTTTTTGTTAGTGTCTGGTGTTTTTATTATTTTTCTGCTTAACTGACTCGTTAAATATACCGACCGTACGCCTGCAACACTGCTATTTTGTTTTGTAGTGGACGAAAATTATCCACGAAAATTATCTTGAGAAGTGTGATTTGAATTGTTGCTCTTTTATGTGTCATTAACTGAATTGGCCGCGCTGAAAACATTACTATATTTGGTTATTCTATGTTCAGGGAACGTTGGATAATCTCTTTAATTTGTTATGTAACTCAATTCGTTTAAGTAATGTAGATCAACAGTAAATGTGTATCTGTATTTATTTTCATGTTAATTAAAAATTCTGTCTATAGTAAATTCGGGTTGTTTTATAAATTGAATAAATTCCTGATTAGATCAGCTATTCTATTTAACAAAATTGCGTATTCGTTGTTGTAGGCTTATACCATCGTCATATAAATTATTTAATTTGTAAAACATAATATAGGTTGTAATAAAATTAAAATGATCAAAATCTTGGTCTTTGCTAATTTTGTACTTTTACCTAATTTTTTAAAACATAAAATGTAGTTGTCCATTTTCAAAACAAGCTAATTGACAGGGACATTATTTTGAGATAAATAGACAAAATTATTAAGACTATTTCACAAGAGGCATTTTAGTTAAATTGTAGTTACGTAAATCAATAGGTATGTAAAGACCACAAATTGTGAATGTGGAAGAGGTTTACTAAAGAAACCTTTGTAATTTGACATAAAAATTGTAATTATATAATTTTGCTGCTGTTAGGAGCAATTAGCTTGTTTTGATTCTGTAGGTCATGTAAGTAGCTTTCTCTGCACACGTTGGGGGGTCACGTCATTATTTTTAAGACAAATTAAAGAGATAGAAAAAATAAGTTGCACATTACTATTGAACACTTTATATTTGTAGCTGGCGCACTGCACAATGTAACATATATTAGAAGACGACCGAGTTTCGAAGCAACCTTTACAAGAACTACACATAAACATTAAAGAAAGAAAATCAATATTANAATAAGTTGCACATTACTATTGAACACTTTATATTTGTAGCTGGCGCACTGCACAATGTAACATATATTAGAAGACTACCGAGTTTCGAAGCAAACTTGTACAAGAAGTACACATAAACATTAAAGAAAGAAAATCAATAATAACACAACTTATTGTTGCCTTAAATTAGATATGTTCTCCATTGGCTCATCAGTATCATTATAATCTAGAGCGTCTTCATCTGCTGCACATGAACTGTTCTGTTCAATTAAATTCTTGAAAAAAGTCAGTGTCTCCACCTGAGGCCAGTTTTCCCCTAAGATAAGTCAGTAACTTATCAGTGTCGTTCAGTTTCAGTTTGGGTAAATTCACACCAACTGGTATCAAAACTGCATTCCATATCACTTGGTTACTTCCCGTGTTTATGCGAAGGAAGGAATTTTCCTATGTCGCAAAGGTAAAACAGTTATTCTCTAATGAATTCATTCCCTATTTAACTTCTAGTTTCTATTAATCGTTTTGTTTGCTTGAAGGAAATACGCAAAGCGCCTGGTTTCTTCAATACTCCTCGAACCACTTATNCCTCGAACCGCTTCTTTCCAGTCCTAGCACATTACGTCTTTTTCAAGTTGGAAAACAGTCCCAACTTACTTGAATTCATTTATATACGTTGACGGGTTAACAATACATTCCCTTTCCCGGAACCTTTTTTTACCAGACGATCGAAGATTCGATCTGCAGGAGGAAAGGAACGCCCCGCAACAGGGAAAACAACAACGATACGTTTGACATTTGAGGAAATCTCATCCAGGATGACTTTTGCGAACATGCTAATAAGCACAGAATTTTTATTCTGTACATCTGCCCCATTTGCGTATAGCTCAAGAGAGGTAATATTTTCCCACTTAATGTTCCTCAAACGACGGCAAAGAGCAAATGTTATCTCGTTTGACCACCTCTTATGGTCACACTCCAACCACGTGTATATAAATGTGTTAGTTTTTGTTTGGGATGTTTTTGACGATCCTTCGCAAATGGTAGTTATAAACATATTACTGCCTTGAGTAGTAGTTTCATTGATCAGTATGCTTTGGCAGTGGAAGTTTTTATGACAGTCAAATCTTCATTTTATCTTGTGCAGCCTTCTTGTGTTCTGCATATAACAGTTTCGTTCGTAATTTATGAACTCTAAGATTAGCAAGGTGAGATTATTTTTCAGCACCTTATGAATTCTTGATGTTTTCTCGAATAAGAATACAAAACGACCAGACATGTGATAGGATTTTTAAATGAGTAATTGTATGTAGCTTGTAGTGACAATAGTCCTTAACTACTCGTAATTCACTCTGAGATGATTTTCGGCATCGTTTTTGTAGGTCTGCCACAAGGTCCTGATATTTAGCTCAGATGATAGATACTGACGATGGCACGATTTTTCTCGACATTAGTGAGACACTAATAAAACAAGGGATTTTATAAATTCTTTAATGGACTTTTTCTTATCCTCATATTTGACTGTCTTCCTTTCTCCACCTCGTTTTACACTAAGACTTTTCCTAGTGATACGGTGCTGTCTGCCCACTCACTGAACTCTGTTTCTTGAAATAGGTGCCTAATAGAACCAAAACTTTTCCCATGTACCTCTACAAGATGTTTCCTATTTATTTTATTAACCTTAGGATGTAATAATTGTTTGAGGCAGTTTCTCTTATTTCTTGTTGTTGGTGATGAATCTACGGTAGACTCTTTTTTAGGACTTTTCGGTGTTTCACTTGAAAATGAAAAATGAATCGCGCGTAACCTTATTACAGCTTCAATAAACGTTTTAATGAAACCGTTTGATATCTTGGTTATTTAATGTGTTGCACTTGAAAATTGACTTTTTCTTTGGATTATGATTTCACAATGCCATTTCTGGAAAGCCTTTTGAGATATATCTCCGCATTTTTTCAATAGTTATCTTTCATGCATCTGGGTGTTAGCTTTTTTATTTAGCAAATTCGTTCCCAGCTTTAATTATCTTACCACATTCACTAACCTCTTCTGCCACAGAACTCTTTTATGACATTTTAAAAGCATTAACACAATATAAACATAACAATAAACAATACTAACACAACATTTATAGCTTCCAAACACTGCCTAACATCACAGTTGAAAAATGGGAGCCAAAAAATTTTTTATTTGATGTAATTACTTTAGCCAACTTTTCAAATCTATTTTATATACTTTCATCAACATTCTCATTTAATAATGACCATATAAACCGAAGGAAACACAAATTAACATTTCGGTTACCATTCTGTACTCCAAGCACAGCCAAACATACGAACTATCCACACCAGGCAAACAAACGAGCCAAACATACATGCCAACAACACAGACTGTTCGTACCAGCTGACCAAACCAACACCCATACCAGCCATCGAGGCCAACTGGCCATCAAGTTCTACTGGACATACCAATGGGCAAGATTAACAAAACCAACCGACCATATCAAATGTTCATGCCGACCAATTATACCAACCAACACCAGCGAACCAACTATTAATACTGTTAAACCATATACACTGTCCATACCAGCTGACCATATCAACCAGGCCAACCACCCAGCAAGGCTGACAGGGCATTCCGACGTGCAAGATCATCCATACTAACCATTCATGTGGGCCAAATACGATCCAAACAATACAAGACAAAAATATGAACTGGCCATACCAGTACCAAATAGGCATACCAAACGACCAAACCAGATGACCAATCCAACAACCATAAGACCAACCAACTGTCCTTATCAAGCAACCACATCAGACGATCGTAGAACTTACCACACCAGCCGACCATACAGAATTGCCACATGGTACAACCTTAAAAAACAAACAATGCGAAGCAACCATACAAACGATCAATACCAGTCAATACTACCAGCAACTATACTAATCGACAATACAAGGCAACCACGATAACTGATCATTCCAACCAACCATACTAACTACCCATGCCAGCTAGATATACAAACCGACCATGCCATACGACCATACTAACCAACAATGCCAATCGACAATACGAAACCAGCCGTACCAGCCGACCATACGAAAAAAAACCACCAGTCATATGAACCGACCATATCAGCCAGAAATGAATACCGACCGTTCCAGGCAACCATATGAGCCAACCATATTAAACACCCATATCAACCATGCCAACAATCCAGAAATACCAACTCGGTGTACTAATGAGTAAGACCAATCATACAATCCGACCATACCAACCAATTATACGAACCATCTATATGAGCCAACCATACCACTCGACAACACGAACTGACTATACCAACGATCCATACGAACTAATCATACCAGCCAGTCATTGAAACCGACCACACCATACATATAAACCGACCATATCAATCAACCATAACACCCAGCTATAAAACCGACCATACCATGGTCATACCAGCCAACCAGTCTAACAAGCATCAAGACCAGCCAATCATACCAACCGATCGTGCCGACCAGACCAGCAGACCAGTCATATAGAAAGACCATTGCTAGCTGACCATACTGAAGGACCATACCAGCCTATCAGGTCAACCAACCGACCAAACAGACCAACCATGCAGACTGACAATTACTATCTTACCATACCACCAGTCATCCAGACCAACCTACCAACCAGACCAGCCAAACATACTGGCCAACCATACAGACTGACTCCGCCCAAGACTGATTCCACCCAAGATTCGCTACAGCTGAGATCAACTCCTGCCAAACTGACAAGAATAATGAACAAGACCAATGAGAAAGTAAAAACAACTCCTATCAACCATCCATACCTACAGACAATGACGACCAATCTCGAAATATGTCGCTTAATACCAATCTTCGCAAACCGGCGCACTCACGGCGATTATGCAGCGAAACGTGCAGTGGTTATTGGAATATGAGGCGAAGCTCGTCACAAGATATTTCGCGAACCAATATGCTAGCTACGAAACATTCCTCAAAGTATGTAATCGACTATGTGCCGAAAAAAGATGCAAGCTACGAAAAGTTCGCCAAAGCATGTCGCGAGCCACGTCATAGAGCCATGCCCGAGTTATGGGGGACGAGAGTCAGTTGGCCGATGAGTGTATAACTTCTCCGCCACAAAAGAAAAGAGACCTCAGGGGTGAATATGGATGTGAGGCCTACATCTTCATCTCCATCGGAGACGAATCTGAGGTCTCACTCGTGTACAACGAGAGTAGCAACACCACAACCACTTTGATATATCAGCCACTAAAGATTTCATGATAAAACAAAAAATTTACTAATACAATTTCTCACAGATTTTTCTTTTGTTTTACTTATTCGTTCATGTTCGTTTGGAGGCGAGAACGGCTGCAAATAAAAGTCCTCACAAGCCGGCATTTTTTCCCGCCCTTCTGACCTCCAAACGAGAATGAACAAATACGTAAAACAAAGGAAACATTTTTACGATTTTCATAAATTAGCTTTTTATTTTATTGTGAAAACCATAGTGGTCGATCTATCGAAGTGATTGTGATATCGCTACTCTCACCGTACTTGAGTGAGCCCTCAGCTTCGTCTCCAACCCACGTCTCATGGTCTTTTTTTGCGGTGGAGAAGTTATCCATTCCTCGGCCAACCGACCCTTGCCACCAGTTCGACACACCTGTCCTAAACAAACTTAATGGCACATAACCCATCATAATACAACCTAATTTAACCTTTCTTGATTTCACCTAGTCTGACCTTGTCTAAGCAAATTAAACAAACATAAAACTTCAAACATGACATAATTACACTCAACATAGCCAGCCTAACTTACAAGGCCACCCAGTCTACCTTCACCTAGTTTAACAAACCTAGCCGATATCACTTTTAACCTATAATTCATTGGTTGTCCCATGGTAATCGGGTTGCACTGTGCTGTCCCATGTATATGGTTATGCTATATTGAAATGTGCTGCAGTAAGTTGTACCATTACAACTTCAAGATATGTATCTTGTAGTATTTTGTGTGTCATACATCGTTTTCGAGGAAATCTGGAAAAATATTTTCTCCCAGTACTTTGCTTCCAGCTGAGTAAATTTATTTTGTGGTAAATCAGTGTATCCAGTGTCGTAATTTTTCACATTCTACTTAGTTTACGAACATCATGATAATGTTATTTGTCAATGTTTTTTCCACAGTCCACAAAATAGCGTAGAATATTATCTTTGTAACGCTAATTTCTATTTGTTTATATATATATATATATATATATATGCACGGGACCCAGCTTTTATTTGGGACCATCAATGTTCCGCATTCCCTGAGATCCCACTTAGCATGAACATATAACTCTTTTGTGCAATTATTGTGTTTTATATTTCTGAAAGATTTTGTTGTTGTTCGTTTTCGTATAGCATGGCATACGCAAACAATCTAAACATTGACTGATTACTGATAATAAAACTTGAATTATTGTCCTGAGACTCAACTTAATGCTGAGATTCATGTTTGGGTCCCCAAACTTAGTCTCTCCTCGTTTAATCATGCGTCTATAAGCGTGTATGAATTGTGAACTTTATAGCAAACGCTTTCCCGCTGTTGTAACCCTAACAAAATTGCGGTTTGCATGCCTGAATGGCATTCGAAAAATCGCTGGTTGAGTACTCAATGGCTGATTTAGAGGTGTTTTATGCTCAGTGCTGGATAAGTAATGTACGTCTACAGTCCTCGCTATGTTCTTTATCGTTCCTGAAGCACGCAGGTTAAACTGCTACTTACTTGTAGTTCGTGGTTAATTGAACTTTTATTTTTAATACATGTGCTATGTTTCTATTTTCAGCACATCGCATATTCATTCAACAATGATAATATTAATATCGCCCGCGGACTTGACTACTAGTAGACAATCTAAATAAAGCTCAAGTGGCATTGCGAAATGGTTAGACAGACACGTATGATGCTGTTATGTCAAGCACCAACTTCAGTAGACCAATTTCAGTGATAAGGAATTTAAATATGGCGGTTTTGATAAGACGTTAACATCACTACCTTTTCTTCTTCGTTTTCAACGTTACTGCAGTACTCCACTTCTACAAGTTTGCGAGAGATTGTTTTGAGCGAAAAATACGCGATTTAAATTACGGATTCCAGAATTACACGTTATATCAGAATAATTACATGCAGTTTTATGCGATCTTTCTGTCTGCACCAAGCCCATGTCAACCTTTATTTATTATTATTTATTTTCATGAACTTATTTTTGCCTTTTAATGATGCCATATTACTCCTTGCATCTGGTGCAGTGTTTTTTTTTACTCATTATTCACAAAAAAAAATCGATTTTCGGTTAATACTTAACTTTTGTAGCGAAGATATTTGTATTAATTCCCGCAGGAAATGATATTACGGGTTCCTTTATATCCATATTTCCTCCAAACCTTACCGGTTGAAAAAGGAGTCAAAACTTAGACTATGAATTTATTGAATTTCACCTCACTGCTTTACAGTGAAATACGGCGTCCTTAAAACTCTATGTATGAAAAAAAGACGTTATTTAAATAGCGCAGGCAATCTGGAATATCATGAAGGCCAGTTCCAAAAAAAAATTATATTGAAAACAAACTAATAAGTTTTCTTAAGTTCAGCAGGCAACTGATATCAGCAACGCTACACTATAAATAAAATTTCTTTCAGATTTTATGTCAAATGAAGGCTATAAATGTTTTTTTTTATTTTTAAATAACTTTTAACGCCTTGTTGAAAGGTACGATGTTCCCTCTGTGTCTGCTGCAGGCGGGCCTTTAACCCAGATGTCAGAATCTTTAGCCGCAAACACCCCGGATAGTGGAGCGGCTCATGTTTGCTCAGACGAACCTGCCCCCCCCCCTTCCCTCTCCCAAAACC
>NQII01001206.1:481552-546904 GCA_002778355.1 Clitarchus hookeri
GGGGGAGGGAGAGACAGCAAGTGGTACCAACCTTTACTCCTGCCAACTGAATGCTTCATCAGGGGAACTCCGGCAGTAATGGTGATACCAGATAGTCGAGGGCTTTCGAAAACTGTTTGCCGGGAAAGAAAAGAGGGGCAGCGAGCGCGAGGCGCAGACAGGGATGGAGAAACGAAGAGAACATAAAGAGGAGATTTGGATTAGTCACTTGACTGCGAGCTTAAGATTCGGAATTCAATAATGAACGACCTTTTCAGGACAAGGGGAGAAGGGAGAGAGAGAATGAGAAGAAAGTGAGGTATTGATAACTACCTCTCGACTGAAAGAAAAAGATGACGTGCATCAAATGACTTCTTTTGTTCTCGCCCAGATTATTGGCCCCCCCTTCTGCCCCCACCATTCTCCGCATTGCCACGTTTTCCCACTTTTGATTTCGTAAAATTCTCCACGACTGCTCGGTTTCACGTCATTCGTTTTTAATATGTGTAATTTTCTTGTGATTTTATTCAAGAAAATTCGAGCGCATCGTAGAATATTAACTTAATATAACTTGATTTCGAGCAGTCGTCTTTTGATTTACTGTCCCTTTTCTGTGAACCGTCACTAATATCTTTTATTCTTTTGCAGGTGACTTTTGTAAAAAACCCTAAATTGTTTTAAAGATTTCTTCAAGCAGTTTCAAGTTATTTTTCCAGGCTAATCAAAATACATTTATTCTCCAATTGGACTACTAATAGAATAAAACTGTAAATATACACAACAACCACTAAACAAAAAGGATTCAGAGCGTGTTAGAAAAAAAAAGATATTTGTGAAGTGGAAAGAGAAATTTTGCAATTTTCCATGTTTATGGTCTCTGGTTCATGACCATTATCATTATAGTTGCTGATATGTAGTTCACTATGATATAGTTCGCAATATCTTGTTAACTTTTAGGGGGAAAAAAGATTTTTGAATATCTACAAAGAAATCTGATATGGAAAATTATATCGATTTTGGCCGTTTGCTCGCGTTGCATTAAATGCAAATTTATTCTGAAGATGCATGAGGCAAATTTGTACTCAGACACATCAATATTATGAAACTTCATGTCTTACAGGTGACCCTATAACTTAAATGCGACAGCAGTAGTCAGGCATTTTGGCCAACTCACCGAGAACTGTGAATAAACTAAATTATAAAGAAGCTCATTAATCGTTTGATTGTTCCATTCACGAACGCAGAGTACTTGCTGCTTTCCGCACAGAATCGCTTGAAAAACGAAAATACGCAAACAAAAGGCCCAGTACTTTATAATCTTCCACAGGTGGACGTAGTTGAACATGGACTGCACTTGATCTGTTTCCCGATGACAGACCAGCTGGGTCAGCTTATAAACGAAAAATGTCTTGAAACAGTAAATGAAAACACGTGAAATACATTTTGGAAAAAGCAGGAACCAATTAGAGAATAAATTCTTTGCTTGTTGCGGTTGCACGGTCGACTGTGACAGTCTGCTGGAGATGAAATACCTCCCCATCGACCTCTGAATCCGCTACGCAGCTTTATGCGTATGTGCGTATCAAACGTGCGAGGGGAGAGCGCCAGCCATCACGTCCGTCTTGCGAGTTTCGCACGAGAGCTTCATCGAAGTCTGTCATCCGAGCTCCATACGCAGGACAGACAGTTTGATTCCTTGACCCTTGTGTCTATCGCAGACTGGACGCAAATAGGAAGTCACATCACAGCAGAAGATATGTCAAATTGATTTCATAAGCAGTTCTATGTGCTCTTTGAAACAGTTTTCTCACTTGCTGTAAGAAGAAAAAAAAAAAAATAATAACCTGGTATAAGAAATCTACCAAAAATATCTCAAAACCCCATTATGTATTAAAAATCTAATAATGATAAGTAGTTTGTAAAATACCATGCAAACTATAAGAAAAATACAAAATTTATTTTAACCAGCTCAACAGACTTCCACCAGTAAAATAATTGCCCCATCAGCGAACGAATAGACAGTTCGGTAGCTCGTTCAAACTGAAACCTTTGAGATAGATGAAAATAAAAAAATACAATTATCTTGGAACAATACAGTAATAACCGACGCCACATAGGTAACTAATTCAATACTAATATTTTAATTTTGACCAAGTTTTAATTATAACAAGCAGTGACAACAATATGTATGTCGCTTAAATAAATCCTCACACTAACTATTTCAGCCAGTCACAAAAGAAGAATTAATTAAAATAATAAATTACTTTTCGAGTACACCAATAATAATGATTTGAAAAGCTGCACTTATTACAGTCTGTGTCGAATTATTTGGGAAGTAACTGGCAGTACACCTTAAAGCAAAACAAAAAGCCCACATGAATATGTGTCCTAAGTACAATGGTTTCTGAGTAAGGCATTCCATGTTTCTGGAGGAATTGTTAGAAGTCGTACTTGATACACCCCTTTTCGTGTCACTGCAGCCCTGCCTGTGTACCAGCAGTGATTCAATCTTATACGAGGCGCTTGAAATGCCCACCTTGCATCTGAATATACGCCTGCACGAGTCGCGTCGGTGACTCGTTGACACGTTCAAACTCTCCAGGCGTGCCACGGATCTGCTGGCAACCGTGTTCCACACGCTAGCGAGGCATTGCAATGTCCGTAATAAGTGTTGAGTGATAGATGGTCTTGAAATGTCCCCACAGGTAACATTCCACTGTATTCAGATCAGGGGAACGTACAGGCCAAGCGATTGATCGTGCACGACCCATCCACCTGGGCGGGAACCGCTCGTCCAGGTAGGTTCTGGCCACTTTACTGAAAAGTGGTGGCGCCCTATCATGCATGAACCACGTGGGCTGTGTCAGATCCAACGGGACATCATCGAGATATATATTTTACTGTTGCTGTAGGAAGTTACAGTACGACTGGTCTGCCAAGTGCTTGGGGTTCACGTGTGTTGGATGTCAACGGTGAAATGGGCCTAGGAACACACACTCCACGTTCGTATATACCAAACTCAGTACACTAACAGGGGTGTACCAACCACCAAAAGCGGACACAGTGACATGGGCCCATAACTCGGGGACCGTTGAACCTAAGATATGTGTTGATAAGAGCGTTTTGTTTTGAGGTGTGCTATCCACACTTCTGTTACTTCCCATATAACTCGGCACATTCTGTAAAACCAGTCACTACAGATAAGCGTTTTTCCACAAAAGAAAAATTTGCAAAAGTCGTGCCAATTAAAAAAAAATAGAGATAGGAGCCTAACAAGTAGGAAAAAATTTAATAAAATGGAGTAGAAAATATTTAAATACGTGTAGTGAATAGAAACATAGGTGCTAAAAATGTATACTTTCTCAGCCGATTAAGTAAGACATTCCCTTTATAGAATAAATGTTGTAATTTCATCAGAGATATTATTTGTTTTAGCAAACAGTATTTTCAGTTGCATTGTAAAGTACGTTTTAGAGAACTGGTAGGATAAAACGGGGTGGCTGTACAAAGAA
Source organism: Clitarchus hookeri (assembly GCA_002778355.1). NCBI lineage: Eukaryota > Metazoa > Arthropoda > Insecta > Phasmatodea > Phasmatidae > Clitarchus > Clitarchus hookeri. The sequence goes on from NQII01001206.1 coordinate 485,044, forward strand.
ATGAAAATGAGATGATTACGCTTCTTGAAGTGACGTAATTCATCAATCAAGATTAATGTGCACATTTTAACAAGAAATTAAATTTTAAATTAGATAACTTGAAAAAATTGGTATAAAGCGTTCATAATTAGTGTTTGTTATGAAATGAGCATAAAGCTCTACTTGACGTGAAGAAGCCATACACCAGTAACATGCAATATATAAGCTTATCATAAATTAAGATGGAAACGGTATCTTATAGTAAATAATACAACATAAGGGGCCGTCTCTCCGCGCCTCCACGTTGCGGCCCTGAACATAGACAAAAATTGTACTGAACCAAAGCGAAGACTCCCGAGACTAAAAATCTTGGTTGCATTTTGGTTTAGCTGAAATAACGCTAACCCACCAAAAGGAAATTTCTCAACTGGAGCATGACGGAAAGTCACTAACAGGAAACTACTCCAGGTGGTTAACAATCCATGTCACATCTAGGAACAGCGTTTATCGTCAATCACACTAAATATTAGACTCCATCACGAACTTCCAATTCCCGAATGGGAGAATACCTACTCTTCACTTTACATGTACTAATAAAGTATACACATTAGTCACGCCCTAATTAACCAGACCAATAAAACAAACGAGAAGAAACAGACAGGTTCTGAGAACAAATTGAAGAACTTGTCATCAACATTCCGAGCAAACACAGAATAATTTAGCTAGGCGTCTTCAATGCACATTGGGCGGTGAAAGGAAATTTAGAAACATGATCGGTGGCTATCCAGTAATTTTGACCCTGATAAACTGCCAGTTCCGCCAGCTTTAGTGGAAGAAACGCAACTTCAAGAGAGGGTAGCGAGAGATGAGCTTAAACTGTTGGTGGAGCAGAGACTTCATTTATCAGCCGAGAAGAGAAAAAACAATTTACCAAGACGTCGCGAATTAAAACAGTTCAAGTCGGTCAACTAGTTTTAGTGAAGGCGAAGAACGTAAGCAAGTTCTGGGATTTCTATGAGTGCCAAGCTTCTACCGCTGTGTACTGGCCCATATGTCGTGAAATGTGTGGAAAAGGTAGAATGCGCTTTCTTGTCGTACATCTGGAAAAATAATAGGTCATTTTCAACTTATCACCACTGAGAAAGTATCACGCTCCAACAGCAAGAGTATAAGTTAATACACGGCGTCGAAGTAGCTAGAGCAGGACAGGATTAGATGACTGGAATTTTCTTTCCCAGCAAGGCCGACAGCTGACTATACTTGTTTATTTGGGTAAGTTGAGAGAGTTAACGATTTTATAAATTTTACGTGTGGAATTGTGGATTTTCTTTTTTTTTTTGTTATTATGTAGCAGCCTAGAGAGGCTTGTTTTGGCGTGATGTATCATGCCGCAGTCGGAACAATGTATTCCACGTCTGTTAAAGGACACCTCCCCGAGTACGCTGGAAATATTCAGTTATTGGCAGCTGAGAAGGAACCGTTCGCAAGAAACGTGCGCTAAAGAAATATAATGCCGAGTGTATTGTATTACGTAAGATATCTAAGAAGCGGAATTTTATATTTAACCTACCAAGGGGACAACGAGCTGAACCTGCCTTGAAAAAGTATTATCACCATGCCTACCCTCGCTTCGCTATAGTACTCACTGCGTTTTCTCAGTTTCTCTTTAAAGACTTACGTTTAGTTTGCCAAACACTGATCTGTACCGGACTCGTGACTGCAGGACTTTTTTTTAACAACAAAGCATCATCAATAATTCACATAAACACTTTAAATCAGATGATCACTAACCGTGATACTTTCAGAGGAGATATTCCATTACGTTTTGAAGTAGTTCATCTAAGATGCTCCATTATTAACCGTCGCACAGACAGGTATTTGTCTTAAAAAGCTGACCAAAAGTATTTAAGTGTGTTTAAGTTATTGTTTAGGGTTAATATGTAGTTTAAACATGTATTAATATGATTTATATGCAATCTACGTTGATACTTTAGAGTATCGTAGTAACTAGATGAAAGGCATTGATGAAATAAAACAAACAAAATGGTTAAATTGGCAAAAAATATATATATAATTCGTATAATCAAATAACATCATTCAGAGTCACTATTCTCATTATCTTCATCATCATCATCATTGTTTTCACCACTAACATCAAGGGAATCATTAGAAAAACTGGTATCCACTAGTAAGAATTGCAATGCCTCTTTTGAAAACGCCTTCCTTTTTTTTGGCACATTTATCTCTGTTAGAACTTATGTATGGATCGGAGCTCAAGAGCAACCGTTTGAATATATCCTCATTGCACTCCTTTCTGGAGAATTTTCTGGAGACATTTTGTCTATACGACCGAAAATGTTTATTTCGTGCCTCAGCCGCTTCTTCGGATAGTTGACCAATCGGGAGTAGCGTAAGCTCAATCACTGTTGCTCCGTGTGACAATATGTTGTGTAATGTTGGTGACATTGGGTTCCACTTATATAAAGTCACATATAATTTTGCGGTCTCCTCCAAAAATTCAGAAAATTCCTTAAGTCTATCTTATAGCCACTTGACAGGACTTCCAAAATAACTCCTAATTTTTTTATGAAGTTGAAGTCAGTCTCTGTAATTCGGGCGGATGTTTCCGGATCCGAAAAAAATCTTCGTGATGTGTTACCATCATTGGTATTGCCGAAGCCCGCCTTTGGTACATCAACTAACAGTCCCATTTCTTGTCGAAAAGCGTCTTGTATTTGTTTTTTTCCTCTCACTAACTATGTTCTTTTCTGATTGGCTTCTGGCCTGCCATTTCTTAAGTGGAAGCTTGTAAGATAAATGTACCTAATATCGATTCGAAGAATCGAATTCGAGCGTGCAAAATGGACAACCCGAATTTTAAACAATTTGGGTCAATCGCATCCAAGGAAACAGTTTTCAGATTATTAATATCTTTCGATGTCTGTTTGCATAAGTAGCACCGCATTGTCGACGCAGTGCATGTAGCAGCATTACAAAACCTGCCGTCCTCCATAGTAGGCATCAATGTGTGCTTTACTTGTAAGACGCCATTGCTTACAGCAAATGTCCACTTCAGTTTAAAGTAATGTTTAAATGATTTTAAACTATTTCGAAGTAACTGCAGTTTATCTTCGGGACATTTAGTTTTTTCCACTAGTTTCTTCTCAAGAAACTCCAGTTTCTCATAAATTTTTCTATGCTCACATTGCTTTATTATATTGAACATAGCTTCCCTAGTAATCTTCATTGATGGTTCAGCAGTAAAATCTATAAACAAATTACTCAAATCTTATTAAATAAATGTTATTTGAAACTAAGCGTGACTTTAATTTTATTACTTCGTCACTTATTTTGGCAATTACGGAGAAAGGCCGAAATGGGCGGAATGTTTTGTTGTGGATATTACAAATAGAAAGTATGTGAAATGCATAGAAACCAAAAATATAGTTTAACTCGCTTTAACTTCTCATTAAAATCATCTCGGAAACTGAAAATGTATCCAAAAATAGACTAAAAAATAGCTATGTCTTTTGATTTTTTTTTTTCGATGTATTTAAAAGATAATTAGTTTAATTTACTATTAAAAGCAATGAACATACCTTCATCTGAAGAATCCATAGCAATTCCTATCAATATGCACACAAAACAACACTTTCCCAACACAGAAACGTTTTGAACATTCCAAATACAACGGCGAGAATTCATAGAGCGACACGCACAACAGATGTATTCCAACTGAAGTGCGAGCGCAGGGTGGCCCCTTACGCCGTGATTGACTGGTTATTGTGTATAGGGGGTAGTCCCATTGTGTTTGAGTGACAAAATACAGACTTTACTTAAAATTTGCGATGCGTACTTTTAGCCAGCTTTTCAGGACAAATACCTGTCTGTGCGTCGTTGTGATAATAGTTCTCTCTTTCATTCGTCTTCCTTCCTACTAATCCTTAATGTCGTCTTGTTTTATGTGTTGTATAGTTGTATATAGATATGATTCCCAATGTTTTAATTTTTAATCATTTGTGTTACCTTTGTTTAAACATCGTTGTTTGCGTGATGCCAAATGTGGTATAAATAGGTCGTTTTTTTTTGTGAGATATCACGTAATTTTTATTTGTCATGTGATACTTTTTTACAAAATGTCGGATAAAATAGATTTTGGGTGGACACATTCTATGATTGTAAAATATACAGCCAGCATACAAAGTTTAATTGGAATTAATTGTATGATTTCGACGATATAACAGACAAAACTAAAATAGCTATAAGGAAGTCATTTTGAAAATAAGCGTCTCACATACCTAAAACATGTCAGTTAACACCACCTCCAACAGTACTACTTGTTTGGCAATTTTGTAGGAATCGGTGAATTGTTTCCCGAGACATGACATAAAAACTAAATTTATTCGTGTGGAACTATTTTACTAAATGAAGGACAAAGAGGCTCCATGTAGACACATATATGTTTTCAGCATACAAAAATAAGTTTGAATTGATTACATGTTTTTGAAGATATAGCAAACTATTATAAAATAGCTAGATGGTCGCCATTTTGAAAATTAGTTTCTGACATACTTGAAACATATTTGTACATATCAACTGCCGTAGTAATACTTGTTTGCCAAATGTGGTAGCAATCAGTCAATTGTTTGCCGAGATATTACACACAAATGCATTAATTCATAAAGCGTTATCTTACACAATGGCACAGTGGTTGTTTCTTTAGATTATATGATGCTTGTAATAAATGCTGTCCGTGCTAAAAAATTGGTTTAAATTGATCAAGCGGTATGAAAGTTATACTAAATAAACCCAAAATATTTGCATGGCTGCCGTTTTGAAAATAACTGACTCATTAACTTTAAATATTTACGTTTATATGGCCTATCATATTACTACCTACGTACCAAATTTGGTGGAAATTGGTCAAGTAATTATCGAGATATAACGTAAAAGATTGATTTTTTCATGTAGTGCTATCTTACAAAATGGCAGACCAACAACAATATTCATCTCAGAATTCAATGCTTATAATTTGAGCTGTAAGTAACGCAATTTGGTTTAAATCGGTAGAATGGTTTCCGAAATATAACATATCACCCCAAACTTTGAAAGTGGCCGTCATTTTGAAAGCAAATGCCCGGCATGGTCGAAAACTATAAAAGCCAGGTGTCCTTACTTAGAACTATACAGGATGATTGTAATACCATGGGACAAGCATTGAGGGGTGGTAGAGCTCACTAAAACCAAAAATTATTGTATAGGAATATATGGGCGGAAGTGACGCGTTGAGGCACAACCACAAAAACATAACACATTAACGGAAACATAAAATGTTCATTAGAAGCATACGTAACGAGTGATTCCATACAGAAAATGTTAAAACAGTTACTGGAAATGCATCCACCAACAGTCACGCATGCTTGGTGACCTCTACATGTGGCGATAGTTGACGGCAGTCAAACGGTGCGCCAGTGACCTGCTGCATCAGCATCAGCATCACTCCACCGACGCTACCAAGCCTGCATTACTGTCGGTGGTAGCAATTTTGAGCAATTATTATAAACATTGCTGTAAGAAGGCACTTAGCGGCGACGTTGTAAATAAACACTGTGTTGCATTTCATGTGTTATTTTTGTGTTTGTGCCTCAACGCGTCACTCCCGCCCATATATTCCTATACAATAATTGTTTGTTTTAGTGAGCTCTACCACTCCTCAATGTTTGTCCCATAATTTTAGAATCACCCTGAATGTGTACCGAGTTTTGTGAAATTCGGTTAACGCGTTCAAAAATTGAAGAGGTGGGTGGCACACACACGCTCTCAGACACATTTGCAGACACACACATACACACAAATACAGACACGCAGACAGGAAAGTGATCGGATAGTAGGCTAAAAATATACTTACAGGTATAGTATGTGATTAATGAAAATATTGATAGCCGTAATCACATAATTCTTCGAGGGGAAAAAAATAGACAAAATAGGCATCAGAGTCATGGCAAATAGATGGAGGAATGGCAAATAAAAGGTTTGAATCCTGCCTAACAAATCGAAAACAATATGTAAAAATTGCTTTTTAAACTCCAATACAAGCAAATAAACACCCATCTTCCTTAAAATATATTATTATAGGTATGCCACATCGTTCAATTTTAGGGCCTATGTCGTTTTAAATCTACATTAATGTCTCTACTTCACTCATTCAGAAACATGTGTTTACTTAACACTATTGGCTGATGACAAAATTCAACTTGTCTCTGGAACCAATTTATACTTTACTTTGGAAAAATGTACTCGAAACTATAAGAGAACTACACGGCTGGTTTGTACATTTAACAGTCTCTTAATAAGACTAGCTAAAGCGATATATATATATAAACTTCTGCGAAAAGAAGGCTACAGTGTCCTTTGGTATTTGTACACAGAACAGTAAATTAAATTAAGCTAAGATAGTAAAAATAATGGGAGCTGAGATAAACTAAAACGTGAATTGGAAAAACTATATTGGCCAACTCGACAAATAACTTGCAGTGCCTAAATAATTATGCAATCTGCATATTGACTAATAATCCCGAACCTCAATATCTTAAGCAGGTATATAACGCATAAATCAGCTCATTACTATCGTATTAACTTTTATCATAAGCTGAAGTCGGAAAAGTATGTAATAAAAAAAAAAAATTATTGCAAAAACGTACTATCAAAATAATGGCCGAAATGAACGTACGGACAAGCAGCAAGAAACTCTTCAGAAAAATAAAATTATTAACATTTCCTTCAGTATATACAATTGAACTTCTTAAGTTTGTACACTCTTAATAAAACCAAATATTTTATATATAGACATATATGATTTTCACAACTACTTATACAAGAAATAATAAAGAATACATTTCATTATTGCACTACCTAGTATATTATCACTGGGGCACAAAAATTGTTACAGAAAAAATAAATAAGCAGTGTAAGCGTGTATATCACATACGTGCATGTGCACATGCCAAACTTAGGTATTTGTATCTGAACTCCCTATCTATACATGTACCAACGAGTCTTCAATAGTGAAACTATGAGAGCAAACAAGCTCTTTTATATTTTTTACTCTGTACCTTTCATAACAAATAATAAAATGCCCCGCATTTCAATTCACTGAATAACAAGGTAAACTTTATATAATCGCATAATGCACCTCAATAACATGAGAATTGAATGTGCATCCTCGCAAACATAAAAAATAAATGGAACAAATAAAGTCCAATGAATGTGGTGTGTCGCATCCACGGTGCAAACACCTCTCTCTGTGATGTTATTTTCCTTTGGTCCCAAAATATTTCTGTTCAAAAATACTACTCAATAATGCAAATTAATATGCCACATTAAAAAGAACATGTCTCATATCTTAATATAATTATTAATTTATTTATTTTAGATTGATGAAATAGCCCACTGCTCTTTCTGAATTTTTTTCAGAATTTTTACCCGTCAGCGATACTGATGACGTGTAGATGCACTGTACAAAAAACGTATCTGGTATGGCTTCAGATTTTGCTAATGAGGAGAAGAAAATGTTGAACCATCAACCCTACTGGCATATTCAAGGACCTCTTTGTCTTCTCTTCCAAAAACCCGCATGTGTATTGCTCTACCTGTTCAGTATGTGTATTCAAAACTGGAAAATGTGGAGCCCAAGAGCGGTGAGTGTGGGCTCATTAATTTAGAACAACATACTGTACGTTTACATTTCACTTCATAGTATTTGAGTTTGATTCAGCAATAATATTTAGTCAGAAAATTTCTGTTAAAGTTGGGGCCTATCAGTGCAACAAATTATTCCGAAATCTTCTCATTAGTTTTAAATTTACTGTCATTTCATCAGTATTGTATTTGCCAACAAGTACAATAGCGTTTCATTGTAGAAAACTCACACTACCAAAGTATGACACAGAATTGTTTCATTCCACTATTTGCAAATAGTTCCACTGAATAAAACTTATATAACTGAAGAATAAATATATATCTGATTATTTTTTTTTAGGAATACTTCCAGTCAGATAAATTGATGAAATAAATTGCATACTACCATACTTCATAGATGTTTTCACGTTCAGTAAGAGTAAATACATAGTAGCCGAATGTTTAATTCACGTGCACACAAATTAAATTTCGAATAACCTCTACCAAATGAAAATAATAGGCTATTAGATGCTGAAAGAAATTAAAGAAAATGTAGTTGAATACATTTTAATAGCTAATTTTATCTCCTAGCGGTTATGTGTTATATGTAAAATTCATTAAGCCTTCATGTTGGTAGTAATACTAACTGTGACAGTATTCCTTTACGAACACACATTTTCAATCATACCGTAATAAAATATCTCAGAAAAATTTTACTTGATTTAATCGCCATCAGTGGTGTAATGTTTATGGAAAGGTTTGGAAGGCTCTTAACAGCTAGGTGTTATGTTTGTGTGTGAACTCAGATTTAGTTGTGGTTACATTTTAAAGGTAATTCTGTTACTCTGGCAGCATTTGTTTAGGCATTTTTCAGCTCTTGTGTTGCTTCCTTCATCTTCACTCGAAACACGCAGGTGATTTAGTAGCTTGCCGATACAATAGCTTTATATGTAAATATATAATTTCAGTAACTTTATGTCACTACTTATATCGGATGTCCGAAATTAATGTTTACACTATATATACAAGAACAACATATAAACTATTAAATACAATATAATGGGACTGTGTGTATTTAACGCTACAAGGACAATGTTGGGTGTGTGCGAGTGCATGTGATTATTCTGCTGTTTCAGTTCCGTTTGCAGCAATAAGCGGAAGCACTACAATTGTACAGGAAATGGCGTAGGTGACAAAGTTTTCTTTCGAGCAAAGTAAGTGGATTTTAAAGTGTTACTGGAATGACGAATTAATAAATAAACACCAGCGGTTAAGGCACAGAGACAACGGAGGGCAGAATTCGATACCGCATCACCGTCACGTGAAACAATGGCACGATTGCGTGACAAGTTTGAGAGGGGAAGAACCGTGCGTGATGTGAAGAAAGGGTGGTGAGGCAGGAAGAGAACGACACTGGGGGCTGTGTTGCACACATTCGCACGTTCCCCCGGGAAGTCGAATACCGTACTGTAAGTTGAGCGTGAGTCAGGTGTCAGTAAGTCAAGTGCCCATCGCGTTGTAAAGAAAGTAAAGTGGAGGCCTTACATTCCCATGTTACTTCGCGCTATGAATGAAGACGATCCAGAGAGGAGTGTCGAATTGTGTGAGTGATTTGTGAACATGTGCAAAGACAACAAACATTTATTTCATTGACGGGATTGTTTGGTCGTCTATACATATTATAAAACTCAACGTCTCTCTGTCTGTCTGTTAGTGCGCTTATCACTCGAGAACCACGTGTCCTATTTACGTGTTTTTTTTGACGTGAATACGTCTTTAAATTTGCAACCATAGTTGGCAATCCAGATAATCTAATGATAACAAAATCGGGGGATACAGTTTGGCATTGCAAATCCGAATCGATCGTATATATCTAAAATTCACTTACACCACTCGATTGCCAAAGGATCAAAGAATTTGTTACGTTGAGTGAGGACTGCGAAGCGTTGCGCGCGGTGGAGGTGGGGGCACCGCCATTTTGAGTTAGTTTCGCCGCGTCTCATAATTTCCGCGTAGTATAACTTTTGATGTGGAGTAGCGACGTCGCTCATTTAAGTTTTAATCAACAGCTCTCGTCGAGATCAAGCGATTTAGTTTATAAAACATTTGTGTGGCGTAGTTATAGTGAAATTGTATGATTTTAAAGTAAAGAAAATTGAAAACTTAACACAATGTCAGCCTATACTCGTCAAAAAGCCATGTGGAAATACAAAAATCGTAAACGGTTGGAAAGAGTATCTCAAGAGCAATCCAGTGATGCCCATGAAACCCCATATTATCGAGTGAAGCGGTGCCGGGAACGTAAAAACGTAGACGTATTTACGTAAAACAAACGGCCGTGTACCCGACACAGCCACACCCCATGTTTTTTAATTCATAGCTATGTTCTCTGGCCATGTTTTAGTATATATTTTGTTACGTAAAGTAACATAAGGAATAAGCAGTGACGATAATAGTGAATAAAGTTGAAAAAACGTTTGCCGCCAGCGCGCGCTCTTGCAATACGATGTCTAAACCGTTAAAGATGGAACAATATCATGTAGTAAAGAATTGTGTACAATGAAAAGACAAAAAATTCCACGGTAGCATATATATATCTATAACAGAGATATGCTAATAAGCTTTTTTACCATTCAATTCACAAGCAGCATTCAATGACGGAGTTTTACACCTTGCACCCATTGAAATTGAAAAGCAAGTGCAGACATTGTCAGGAAAAAGTATGAAATTCATGGGCTTACCAATACCAGATAACACAGTAGATTCAACCGTTAACAATGACTACATCAGGGAAACTTCATACAATATATTAGAATTGCACACCACCGCAACGCTTATTAGTATTTCTCTGTTTTATATATATATATATATGCTACCGCGGAGTTTTTTATGTCTTTTTTTCTACACAATTCTTTACTACATGATATTGTTCCATCTTTAACGGTTTAGACATCGTATTGCAAGAGAGCGCGCTGGCGGCAAACTTTTTTCCGACCCTTATGTTACTTTACGTAACAAAATATATAATAAAACCTGGCCAGAGAACATAGCTATGCATTAAAAAAAACACGTAAATCGGTCAAGTGATTCTCGAGTGATAAGCGCACTAACAGTTAGAAAGACAGACAGAGAGATGTTGAGTTTTATAATATGTATAGAGTATATAAGATTAACATTAAGTAAATTTCAACTTTATTTAAAAAAAATCTAAACAATAATTATAATTTGTGCCGCAGGCACAACTAGTATGAGATAACCTGCAAATTGAATGGAACTGTCAGCCGCGACAACTAAGAGTACTGGGCCGATGAAAATACCCACACTGTCGTATAATAAACAGTTGATCTTCCTGGGTTAACAGTGTGAGGCGATGTGTCTGACAGAGGACCATTAGGGTCATTCTTCTTTGACGGAACAGTGACAGGCGAAAGTCACCATACCATGTTGCAGGAAAACATTGTTCCAGCCATTCGCCAACTCAACCCAGATGACGGTTGCTTTTTCAAGTTGGACCGTGCAACACTACATTGCCATCGAGATGTGCGGTCACTCCTGGATGAAACATTTTTTGGGAGGTGGATAGGCCGACGAGGATGTGTTGAGCATCCACTCAGATCTCCAGATTTAACGCCGTTAGATTTGTATCTGAGGGTAACTCTAAAGAACACTGTCTGCGCCCCAAAGCCACGGACACTGGCTGCCATTATAGATGCAGTTGTGACTGCCTGTGAATCCACTCCCATTGAAACTAAAGCTACTGTTTATCATTCTGTTATACAGCATTGCAAATCATGTCTTCCTGCTAATGACGGATTCTGTGAACACTTGTAACTGTTGTTAACATTCGCACACAACAAGGTTGAACTAACATTACAGCGTCAAATACAGCACAAGCAGTCCCATAAGATTGTCTTTAAATAGTTTATCTGCCATTGCCGTTCAAAGAGAGTAGACATTAAATTGAGACATCCAGTACGTGCATAAGTATACCAGATGATACAAATGTACTTAAATGTGAATATACTCAAACCTGACTTGTAGAAATTCTTTAAGAATATCCTTCACAAGTAACTTTTTATTAATTGTGCATAGTTAATATAAATATAGCATGTATATCTTGATATTGTGGCGTGTGTACAAAAACACTAGGTATGTTCAGATTATAAGTGAACATTTACTTAACTTATCATTATATTAACTTTGAACCTAATTATGTTGTCTGTGTAATTTTTTTATGCCGGTATTTTCTACAGTCCTTGGGCCAACTGTGCATTTATATTACTACAATTTGGATGTTACATGCTTTGAAGAGCTGTAATTCAATGGATGCTGGAGTTACGATGTTTAATAAAAATCTTAAAAAAAAAAAAAACGTATTATTTGTAGACGTCCGACGATTTCGAAAATTCATTCGGTGGCTGGTTAGACTTAATTGGACCACAGTTGTATTGAGGTGGCTTGGACATCTGTTCAGCCGGTAATAAGCAAGGTGTGTATAAGACAAAATTATCACCATGGCAGTCAATTATGGAACAACTTTGGCCCGAATATGCAAAAGACGGATAAGCCTAGGTTACAGCAAAATTTATTCTCGAAATTCACGAAATTTCACGAATTATTAATCAAAACCAGATAAAATACTGCTTACTTCTTTAACAAAGTGGCAATACGGGGAGAAGTATTGTTTGGCCTGTAGTTAGGATTTTAGATGGGAACCCTTAATTTAATAAAGTTCATGTGCTCCTGTTTAGTAAGCTTATAATCAATGGAATTTTGCAAACAAAAATTGACAACCATGAACAAATCTCGTTAGTACAACGAAGGTTGCCACACAGTATCCTCATAACACGAAATGTGTCCCATTTGCGTTTAATGTGGCTTGCTTGTGAGGATGTGCCACTGAGGGGCATTCATGACCCTCCATTATTCATTACTGCAATTCAAAAAATAAAACCTTAGCAGCAACGTGAGCCACGGAACCAACTTCAGTGAACACGCGGGATGCCCCAACGACGCATGCAACAAACCTTTGCCCAACTAGATGAGTTTGAGAGAGGGTGCAATGTCGGCCTCCGAGAGACAGGTTGGACGTTTCGGCACACAGCTCGCCTCTTGAACCGTCCGACCTGTATCGTGAGTCGGTGTTGGACGCAGTGGGAACAGGAGGGCACACACACCCACCGAGAAGTCTCGAGTCGACCCCGGTGTACCACCAGCAGGGAGGATCGTTTCATCGTGTGACAAGCTTTAAGCACTCCACGGGCATCGCTGCGTGCCATCCAAGAGATATGTCACGGCAGCTGGGGATACGCCCGTGTCCACGAGTACTATATCCAGGCGGCTAGCAGATCTGTCGTTGCGACATCCCTTACAACCTTTACCATTACGACCTGAGCATCGCCAAGCACGTGCGACCTTCTGCCGGGAACGGGCAACATGGAAGCTTGCGGATTGGCGACGAGTGGAGTTCAGCGATGAATCACGGTCCTGTCTGGATACAAACGACCTCCAAATTCGAGTCTGGGGACGTCCCGGCTAGCGCAGTGATCCACGCTTCACTGTAGAGCGGCACGCCACTCTAAAGAGAGGTGTCGTGAAGTGGGGTCCCATTTCCTCAGATTGCCGCACCCCACTAGTTGTGACTGAAAGTACCATGACGGCGTGGCGATACGTCCAGGAAACTCTGCGGCCATGTGCGCGCCCGTTCCCGGTGCAGCTTTACAACCCCATCAGTTCCCAACACAATAATACCCGGTCTCACACAGAACGGGCATCTCTGTCCTGCCTTCGTGATGTCAACATGCACCCTTCACCAGCAAGGCCCCCAGACCTCTCGCCCATCGAGAACGTTTGGGACCAGATTGAACGGCAACTTCGGCCAGCAGCAGTTACGGCGGATTTGCGGGGTCAGTTGCGCCAACTGTGGCAGGATCTTCCTCAGGAGAACATCCGACGTCTGTTTGCCTCCATGCCCGACCATATCGCCACCTGTCTCAGTGCTACAGGTGGTTTAACACTATACTGAGTGCGACCTGCAAGTGTGGGTCCCCTGCAATACGTTCTTAGTGTGGTACATTATACTGATGTTTTCTGTATACATACTACCACGTCGTGTGCCTGTACCCACTTAAATGCCCCTGCGATGATACCTTCAGGGTGATTAATGTTTTTGGAAATGAGTGTATATATATGTATAAACACACATCTATTTCCAAATTTTATTCTAAAGTTAAAGTAGTTTAATGCCAAAATAATAAATTTTTGTCCTAAAGTTCATAATATTTGTTTGCTAGCTGAAATGGTAAGATGAAATTTTCCAGAATTCTCTGTGTACCATTGCAAGAGTGCGATAGTACTTCATTAAAGTTTTAAAACATTTTACTTACTCATGTTCACGAAAAATTACATAATCAGTACTTGGTAAGCCTGTTTTAATTGGTTTGAGGAATACCACAGCTCACGTGTCTGAAGACTGCAGCTGCTTCATGGCGTACCAGGTCGTACTATTGATGCTTTCTTGAAAATACTATAAGCCCTAAAATTTAGAACCTTTCAGGGGCCGTTATTCCCTGCTCATTCTTTAGCAAGCATATCAACGTCTCTTTCGGCAGAAGATCTTAAAATTTTAATTATAGCATTATTTACCGTTAAAATGACAAAGAAAATATTAATATAATTATTACACACTTTATAATATTTCGAATTTTGCTGGAAAGTGAAGGTATAGAATAAATAATGGCCATAGCTCAAACGTGAATTAATCTTATAGTAATCCTTAAAAATTCCTTTGTTAATTACCTACGTCAATTCGCAAGAATAAAACAAAATTTTGTATACCACATAATGTGCACTTGTGTGTGTGTATGAAATCGCAAATACATGTGTGACTTTCTTCGTATTATATATATATATATATATATATTTTTTAGCTGCTAGTAAAATATTGACTCTGTTTAAAATATAGTTAATTGGAGACTTCTTCTGGGATATCATTCATAATTATTTGAAAAGTTTTTTTATAATAATTGTTATAAATATAGTGTTTCTCCTATAGGTACCATTGAGAAATATTCAAGTGATAACATGAACTTATTTTAACAATGATTATTTTCGTCTATAACATTTTTGAAAAATATTGTATACAAAATGTTTGTAATTATCATAATTTTAATGACTGATATTGTAAAACACTAAATATTTATCTATACACAGTTTTTGTAGAAGTTTTCCAGCTGATTATAAAGGGTTTACTCTAAGTTTTACTTATTAATTATGTTGAACACTATCCAAATCGAAGAAAAATCATGAAACACCCATTCAAAACAGCATTTGGTACATTTAAATAACCCGCCAAGAACGTAGTTTATAAAGTCACCACTAGGATCCTCCGTCTGCTACATATGTTTCTGTGATCATTCAAAGTCACAATCATGGGGTCAAGATCAAGGTCAAAGTTTAAGGCCAACGTTACCCAGATCCGAGATGGCGGTTGGGCGATGATACAACATGACGGCCGGTCAGCTCCTGATACTGGACCCTCTTTATCAATTTGACATATCTTATGCCTATTAAACCAATATGGTCACCACTGCCCTGGCCTCGAAAACGATCTCCCCAAATCATTCCGATGAATCGAAAAGTGTCTTTCGGGGGATCGTTTTTGCAACAGGGGGGATCGGTGCTTTTTTGAAGGAAAAACGGAACATTGTGAGGAAAATGAGAGAAATTGTAAGGGGGAAAAATTTTGAGGGGAAATTGGTAAATTTTAAGTGGAAAAGGTAAATTTTGAGAGAAAAGGGGAAAAAGGGGAATTCAAGATGGTGACGGCCAGCTACGTTGCTCCAACGCCCCCAGCCCTTGGCCATTTCTTCCCCAAATCCTACTACTTAGGTGTATCAAGTGAAATAACAACGCAAAAACTAATGAAACCAATACAAAACACTTTCTAAAATATGTTTCGTCTTTGAGAACACAATTTTACGAGGTAACATGAACATTCAGTCTTTCATTCCCTTTTTAAGTTTTTCATTTCGTTTTCATGTAATCAACACCGCGCTCTGTTTGAAGGTTTTTTAAAATGCGTGTAATGTGGCGAAGAGAGTGCACTAATATGTACTAGTCGCTTTAAAAATCCTAACGGTACCAACTAAACCAAAAACGAAAGGTAAGGGAATACAATTTAAAAATTCTCTCTTTCGATGAGTATCCATAAGATAATCAACGTGAATTGATGCCATGCCCTCATAGCTCAGGGGCAGGGTAGCCGAATTATAGTCGGAGGGTAGGGAGTTCGCGCCCCTGTTCCTCCGCAGCAAATTTTCAGTTCGCATGTCGCGCATATATGTTCTGTGAATTTGTCATAAATTCGGTTTACCACTTGAGCTCGCCACACGGAAAAATACACTCACATTGTCATACGCCAAACGTCACACACACTATGCCCAAGGGCAAAATATATCTGTCAATGTAGTCAATAAAGTCAAATATATAAAAAACAAATGGTTAGGTAATGGTTTAAAACCGAAGTAGAGAGGGTTTATGTGTTCAAACACAGATACTTGAGGAAATTTAATTAATTTTTTTAATAACGGTAAATTGCTCTCTATAAATAGAACGCTATCGTAAACAAGTTTATATCTCGTCTTTATTTGGCTAAGTTCAATAAAAACAATACTTAATTTGCCGCTGCAGTTGGCCGTCACATGTTCAATCGGTGAAATTATTTCACGTCACTTATTCAATCGGTGAAATTATTTCACTGAAACAACCAGTGGTTTTCCACTGATTCTAAGTGAAGCCATTTTCACTGATTTCAGTAGTTGAATTTCACTGCGAATTAGTGGTTTTCCACTGTTTCAAATTTAGAGTGTACTACTTGTTTGCTTAATTTGGTAGGAATATGTTGATTGTTTCCTGGGTTATTACATAAAAACTTCATTATTTCATTGGCGCTATCTTACAACATGACGAATAAATGTGATTATTATTTGCCGTATGAGATGCTTGTAAGAAATATTTTCGGCATTCAAAATTTTGTTGAAATCAGCCGAACGGTATGCTAGATATATCAAATATATCTAAAATATTTGTATAGTCGCCATTTTTAAATAAGTGTATAATTAATATAAATCGATTATTTTTACATGGCCAAATAGCGTTATTAACTTGCAAATTTGGCAAGAATCAGTTGAGTCGTTTTCGAGATAGAAAGTAAAAAATGTATTATTCATGTTGTGCTATCTTCCAAAATGACACACCAACAACAATGCGCATGTATAAATCAATTCTTAGATAATGCATTGTCAAAATTCAAAATTTTGTTTCAATCGGTTAAATAGTTCCAGAGATATGACATAGTAACCTAAATATTAACATGGCCACCATTTTAAAAGAATTCACCCAATGTCGATGAAAACTATAAGAGTCGGATTTTCTCGATAAGTGATTTATTTGCACAGATTTGAACGGAATTCGGTAAACGCGTTCAAAAGTTTTAATGGGAAGACACACACATAAATACACATACTCAAAGAAATACAGAAAGAAAAGTGATCTTATAAACCTTTCTTTCCTTTGGAAAGTAGGCTAAATAGCTGGTGAATTCCTAATGTTCGATTGTAAAAAAAGTATACCATGCTTTAACATTTCGTTTCTTTATGGGGTTTGCAGTCCTCGTACCATAAGCTAGCATGCAATCTACTGCATTACGGAGGTAGGATTCGGAGCATCAACTTATGATGTAATCAGTCTAATGTTTTGAACGATAGTGTTTACTAACCTGAAATATTAACAGGGCCATCATTTTGAAAATAAGTGTCTTACCATTTAAAACACATAAGTTTGCATGGTTTACCGTAGCGCTACTTTTGTGTGAAATTTTGTGTAAATCGGTTGATTGGTCCCTTAGATATGGCATAAAAGTATTATTTTATTATAGTGTTATCTTACAAAATTGCCTAAAAAATATGTTTTTTGGTTGAATTTAATTAAATGGTTTAATAGATATAACAATTTATCTAAATAATTTATATTGCTGCCATTTTTAAAATCAGTGTCTAACTCCACTTAAATAATTCAAGTTTGATTGGTCTTCTGTAGGAATACTGCCTTACGAAATTTGGTGGGAATTAGTTGAATAGTTCCGGAAATATGGAAAAAAAAATACTATTTCCTCACGTAGTACTATTTTACAAAAAGGACTGCAAAAGTGGATCTCATCACGCATAATAGAAGCATCTAATGAATGCTGTTAGGGTACAAAATTTGATTGAATTTTGTTTGAATATTTATTAAATACATCATACTTATCTAAATGATTTATATTAACGCAACTTAAAACAATAATTTACTTATATAACTAATCAGCCTATTTTCCTCAACACGATTAAAAATAATTTCTAATGAAGTTCTTGAAGGCCTAGATGGTAGATAGACCTTGACGTATTTTTGACAGCAATATCATAATAGATGAAACGATAAACATATGGAAAAGTAGTGATACAACTACAAATTCACACGTGCCTTACCCAGGACTCGAAACCAGAAAACTTCGTACCTAATCTAGCACGCAATCAACTGACGCCTACGGCGTCTCTAGATTTACTCGTCCGTACTCAAGCTATAGTGGAGCTCACAGGCGGGTACGTCAGTCAGGATTTAGGGCCGGCAACCATGACGAAAAGGGACAGCGCTAGGACGAAGCGACCATCGGCATGGGGAGGTCACGGTAGCAGGTGACATCAGGAAGAACACGAGTGCAGCGTCCAGGGGGAGATCCCGAAGCATTCACACGACGACGAACAAAACAACAAACCTCGAGGCAGAACAGAGGGACAGACGCCAGATTCCGCGAGCAGGCAGGAATGGCGAGGCTGCGATTTGTCCCAGGCTGTTGACCACAATATGAAACCCTGAGAGCTTTTGGAATAGCGGGCGGAAATAATAGCAGCCAAGCCGGAGGACTAGGACGCCTTCAATTATTTCCGCACGGACGGAACTGAGTGCAGAAACTTGGCGACTCAAACAAAACAGCAGACGCTGGACCCAAGCGCGGAGAGCTGGAGTACACGCCCGCGGGTGATTACCCAGGGGAACATGGCGGTCCCCGGCTACCTGCAGTGGCGGGGGCAGTCCAATATAGCGATGAAGCCCTACAAAACCGGAGGAGCCCGAAGAAACGCGGTCAGTCCGTCGGGAGCAGGAGACGAAGTCAGCGGACGGGCGTCGAGGAGCGCGGAGCGGGTCAGCATCGGCCGGCCGCCGACGAGAATCCGGAGGGGCGCAGCGAGTCCAGGAGAACCAGCCGACACCAGACGCAGAGGCCTGCAGTTCCAGGTCACCTGACCTCAACTGCAGAATCACCTACCAGCACAGCCGAACAGATAAGTACAGTCATCCAGCGTATGTGAAGGACCCTGAGTAGTGTTCCGCGAGTGCTACGAATATCTGGAATCACCCAGCAAGTACGAAGAAGATTATCCCCCCCCCCACGACGCGAACTATAAGTAATCCACGTACCTAAACGGGAGGGAGTTGTCTAGGGAACTTGTATGTCGATGAACCTGTTAAAGGAAGAATAAAACTAGATTTTTTTTTGAACTCCAATCGCCCTGTGTTTACTTAAGTAGTAAATTGGCCCTTTAGACACCAGTATAAACACTTTCTACCAAGCGACAGTTTTGGTGCTTGTCACAACTATATTAAGGAAGTACGATTCAGAGCTTTAACGTCCGGTGTAACCAGTATAATGTTCGGAATGATAGGGTTTACTAAACTAAAATATTTGCAGGGCCATCGTTTTAAAAATAAGTGCCTGAGCATCTTAAAACACGTAGGTTTACATGGCCTACCGCAGTGCTACTTGTGTGAAGAGTTGCTGGAATTCGGTTGATTAGTCTCTAAGATATGGCATACAATTTTTTTTTTAATGGTGCTATCTTACAAAATTGCCTAAAAAAAGAGTTTCTGTATATAATGCTTATATATATATATATATATATATATACATATATACTGTTAAAATACAAAGTTTGGTTGAATTTTGTTATATTATTTTATAGACATGATAAATATCAAAATATTTATATGGCCGCCATTTTGAAAACCAAAGTTTGACTCCGTTTAAATGATGTGTCTTTGCATGACCTTCTGTAGCACTACTGGTGTAAAATATTTGGTGGAAATGTGTTGAATTTTTCCGGAAATATGGCAAAATGTTCAATTTTCTCGTCTGGCACTATTTTGCAAAAGGGCCAGGAAAAGTGTATCTCTGCACGCACAATTGATACTTGTAATGAATGCTGTTAGTGTACAAGGTTTCGTTAGTTTTTACTGAATTATTTAGAGGTATAACATAGTAATTTAAATTACTATTTATATTAACCTTATTTAAAAAAGAACTGCTGTACTTTAAACATGTTGGTTTACATACCCTACTGTAACATTGTTTGCGTGTAAAATTTGGTAGTAATATGTTAATTGGTCCTCGAGATATGGCAAAAAAACCTCCATTTTTTCATGTGAAGATCTTCAAATATATAATGAAAAAAAAAATTATGTATTAGCACAATCGATTATCGCCATAGATAAAGCCAGTATAAAAAGATAATTGAAAATCGGTTACATATTTTCGTTAATATAGTATACTTAGCTACAATGTTTTTATAGCCGCCATTCTGAAAATAAGGGTCTGGTACACTTAACACATATCAATTCATATAGCCTACCACAGTACAACCTTTTCGCCTAATTTGGTACGAATGGGCTGATTGAATCCAGAGGTATGACACAAAAACTTCATATTTTTTTGTGGGGATATTAAAAAAAATGGCGGAGAAATTACACTTTTTATAAAAATTTGATGTTTTAGTATTTATTTTAAGCATACGAAGATAGGACCTAAGTTGAAATTTTTTCCATAGTTTCGTAGATATAACAAACTAAGCTAAAATGTTTATTTTGAGGCCATTTTGAAAATAAATGTCTGACATATTCGAAACCTATCAGGTTACACAGCCTGCCATAGTGCTACTAGTTTGCCATTTTTGGTAGAAATATGTTAGTTTATCCAGAGCTACGACAAACATTATAGTTTTTATATGATGCTAACTTCAAAATTGTGGAAAATAGATACTTTGTGTTGACAAATTCAGGGTTGTAATATTTATATACTAGTTATATGCTAGTTTACATCTCCTACCGCAGTACTAATGGTTTGCCATATTTTATAGGAATCGGTCAATTGTTTCCTATGATGTGACATGTAAATCTTTAATTATTTGTGTATCACTATCTTACAAAATGGCAGGTAACAGACGCTCTGCGTAGACACATTTTATTTGTTGAAATATATACTGCCAGCATACAAACTTAGTTAAACTTGATTACATGGTTTCGACGATAAAGGATACTAAACTCAAATGGCTATATGTCCATCATGTGATCAATTCCCTCTTCACTTTGTATGCTGGCAGTATATATTACAACTATTGAATGTGTCTACACGGAGTTTATTTTGTCCACCATTTTGTAAGATAGCGCTACACCAACTAATACAATTATTATGTCATATCTCGGGACAAAATTATATATTTTCATCTCGTGCTATCTTAAAAATGGCGGACAAAATAGGCTACTTGTTAACACTTATGATGCTTGTAAGAAATTCTTTCAGCATACAAAAGTTTTGTCGAAATTCGCCGAACGGTTTGGTAGATATACCAAATAAACCCTAAAATATTTGTATGGGTTACACTTTGGAAATAAGTGCCTTATCGTTATCTAAATTGCACATGTTTACATGGCCTACTATAGTGTTATTTACGTGCCAAATGTGGCGAGAATCGGTTGAGGAGTTTTCGAGGTATAACGTAAAAGTTTTATTTTTCATGTGGTGGTATCTTCGAAAATGGCAAACCGACAACACTATTTGGATATTAATTCCATGCTCACATGAGGCAATGTCAATAAAAAAATTTAGTTTTTATAATGAAAGAGGTGCCGTAAGTTATATATATTCGATAATTTCTGTAATAACTTGAGCAGTTTTAAATTGTTATATTGCTTTCCAAATATACTGTTTAACCCATAAGAATTAAATGCAAATATTCTGGGTATTTATTTTCTAAGTACACTGCATTCATAACGAGTTTTTCTGCAAAATCAAGAAAACATCTGCGTGACCACTTAAAAATTTTTCACGCAGGTTTGGGAACGAAATAAATGTAATCTCGAGCTTGGAGACTAGAGAGTGACTATTTCTTTTAGTAACCTTGCAGTATGACCTGCAAAGCGAAAAAGGGGGAAAAGGCAAGATAAAAATTGCTATTCCGGCGGTGCATATAGTCGCCCCGTATTTACCTGATTGCCCTGCGTTGTTCAGCGCTGCTGAGCGTCTTCTGGCGAGCAGTTTCTCGTTATAGAGATCATAAAAACGCCCCGATAAAACCCTCTGCTCTCTTCTTGCCTGCTAAAACGAGCTTCCGTCCAATCCCGCACCCCCGCGCGCACCACCCCCTCATCCTGACATTTCCTTTTTCCTGCCGCGCGACGTAAAACCAGAGGGAGGGTCGTCGCACGAATTCGCGTCGCATTCAAAAAAAAAATTTAAGTTGTTAGGCCGTGAACGGGGTGGTATTAGGGGGGTAGGGTGAGGGAGGTTATGCAGCAGCACAGGGTTTCAATGTAATAATTGGAGGCAAGCAGTGGGTGCAATTATGTGTCCTCTTCCTTTTCGCGTCGCCCTATTTTCTCTTCCTCTTCACCCCCTCCCCGTACTCCTGAGCGTTTCCACATCGCTCGCCATTCCTTTCATGTCCCAATGGACAGCCTTAATGCGCTCCCAATACGACCAATTTACTCCAAAGTGTTGTCAATATATAGCGCATATAAAGTGGGCGGGAATGGCGGATGGAGAGGGGAAGGGGTACACGCATTCGGGTTGGGAGAAGTGTGGCACTTTGTCCGTCTCCCTCTCGCTTTCACTTTTGTCCTCGACGGCGGCAAATTGTTCGGAACGATGTGGATGAAACGACTAAACGTGTAGCCGGAAGGAAAC
Organism: Clitarchus hookeri; assembly: GCA_002778355.1. Lineage (NCBI taxonomy): Eukaryota > Metazoa > Arthropoda > Insecta > Phasmatodea > Phasmatidae > Clitarchus > Clitarchus hookeri. Next base: position 507,755 of record NQII01001206.1, read on the forward strand.
TGGAAAAGAGGCCGTGCAAAGGAGGGGGTTGGGAAGACGTAAGGGGTCGAAAAGGAGGGGCCCGGAGTAAGTGACGAGGAGGAGGGGGTGGAGGGGTCGTCTTTCGGGAACCTTTTGCAACTCGCTGTTAGCCCTCTCGTCACTCGATTCCGCGACAGAGAAAGATGGAAACGGCTCGGTTGTGTCACGGCGGACTGAAAAGGACGGAGATAGGTGACTGAGCAATTATAGGCTTCTCGCTATAGGGAGAGAGAAAAAAATTGCCCCCCCCCCATCCCCCTCTCTCTACAGTACTTTCCACTAAGCTACTAGTTGCGCCGAGCCCAAAGCTACTGACGGAGGAATGAGGGAGAAGGAAAGCGGTGCGCCCTTGTATCTCAGCATTCCATTTCGAGAATCAGTTGCCAGTCAGTACTGCGTAGAATGGCTTCATTTCCTGCGACATTATGTCTACGTGCGCACACTCCCACTAGTCTTCTTTTTTCTTCTTCTCCTTGCCGGTCGCCACCAGAATTCGCCCGCGATCTTTTTCTGCCATCAACTGACCCGTTCCCCCGCCCGCCCTCGTTGGGCGATCTTTCCTGGCACATTGTCCTCGCCTTTGTTTGTTGGCGCATTTGAAGTCTCTAGGCTGGATTGCCGCGTCGCCCAAAACTGCAGCCCGCCCTCCCCTCATCAACGTCCCAGCGCCCTTAGAACCTGCCTCGACGAAGAAAATAAAAAAAGTGGTTCCTGGAAGTGAGTCTGCAGACGACAGATTTCTTCTTACCTGTCAGGCAGCATTTATTAAAAGTTACAGCATCCTACTATAATTCCATTCACGGTTTCTTCGAATGTTTTGAAAAGAAACTTAGAAAAATTACACTAGGCGTAACTTGTCGACCTGTTTTTTTCAATAACTTGTATACCACAAATATATAACACTGTGATTAACTCTAAATTACTGTATTCTTGAATAAATGAAACATTAACTAAGGGTCTTCTATAACTTGTAATATTAATTTCGTATTAAATACGAATTAAAAACAACGCTAACAGTGATATGTCGGCAATGGCTAGTAGGAAATAGCTCACAGATAAATATCGTTTTAACCTATTTTTTGGTATGCTATTTGTAAATTAAATACTGCCTATTGATATATTTGAATTTTTAGGTAGCACTGAAGGAAACATTTCATTGTTACAGTTAAAAATATCATCGCAAATACTGTGCGTAGGCCATAGAGACATTGTTTTTTTTTGTCCGAGGAACAAATTCAGTAGGCGGAGCAGAGCTTGTCTCTCTTTCTCTCTATTTCTTTCTCTCTCTCGGGAAGTTTCGCAGCTCCTGTAGAAGCAGAAAAATTATACATGTTTTCAATTTTAGCATATTTCATACTTATTACAGCAAAAATAACGATTTTTTAATTTTTTATTTACAACTGAAACAAGATTTTATTGTTTGAATACTTATTATAATATAATTAGATGTGATGGCGGGACGGTTCCAAATCCGAAGTTGGCAAAAGTGGTGACTGACGAATCCGACATGACATGGCGTGTTTCTGAACGAAGCGTCAAGTTCGTACTGGTTGTTTTTTTTAAACCTAACTAGGCAAGTTACGATGTTGTGATAAACATGTTTTTCTACGGCAGGAATAAATATACTGTAAAGTGCGTCGTGACCGCTGTGAGTGTGTGAAAGAGTATGGCTGCAATTACGATACGTTGAACCTATGTGTGTATGTGTGTGTGTGCGCGTGTGCGCGCGCGTATGTGTGTGAAATTGGAAATATAGGACGTGTGAAATTTATACGTTTTAATAGCGAATTGTTTTTAATACAGAATCAGTTGTTTGAAAGTCACGTTTATTTATCACATCGTTGTAATCATGTCGTAGGTGTTTGAAACACAATTGTGCAACGTGCTTACGTTTCTGTGATTTCAATGTTTGCCACAACCCCAACAAAATACTAAGCCCAGCTAGATATATTTAAATAAATAATTAAATAAACGCAGAAAACGGCAAGTACCAATGCATATAAATATGAGCGGAATAAGAGTTACGGTAGGCCTATTTATGTGAATGTTTCGTTGGACTGGTTGTCCCTTCGTTTTAATTGTTATTCCAACTAAGGCCGTCCTTTTAACGAAATAACCCAACGCACATTAATAACAAGAGGTTAAATACTACAGTTATTTCCACCTCAGTTATAACAGTGTTAAATACAGTCGCGGCAAAATATTAACGTGTATTATGCCTAAATTTGCTATGTCATGTATAACAGATATGTTACAACGTAAAATAATAACCGCAAGAACTATCGTCCACATAGACATGGTTAAACAGTTATAAAGCTGATGTAGATATGGCTATAGCCTAATTTGTGGACATTATTACGAAATTATTTTTGACTAAATTGAATAAATCCTTTGAAGAGCTGAAAAAAAAAACAAAAAAAAAAAAAAACAAGCATTTGACAGTTGAAACGTAGTCACATGGCAGTGTTTCAGTTCACATATAGCGGATGGCTACGTAATCGGTAACCAAAAGTATAACTTAGCAAGACTTCAGAAAAGTGGGAAAGTTGTAACAATTTCAGCATTTAAAGTTTTTGTTTGTGTTTTGATTTTTTTTTGGTTTGTATGTTTATTTATTTTGGAACCGTAATTATTTATTTATTTTAAAGCCCCTACCCACAGGTGCAGCTAGATTTTTAATATTCAGTATATAATCTCCAAATTTTATTTAGATTATTTTTGGTTTGTTTGCTTTTCACGTTTTGACAGTTCTATTTATTTTATTTGTTATGTGAGAACTCAGCTCAAATATCTTTGGCTGTGTTAATTTTAATTGTATCGTCTTCTTTCTCTTTTCATTTATACCGGGTTTTATCCAGAAATTTCGGCCACGGAGAAAGGAATAAATTACAGGATTGATTATGAAATGACGTAGTAGGAAGTGACGTCTTTTAGGAATTTCCCGTTTAATTAGCGTCATCGCGTGAACGCCGGTGATTAATTACTCTCTCCTTAGATGCCATGATGAGCGGATCATCGTAAAATTTTGTCTGTAAAATTTGCTTATAAATTTGATATTACCGCCCATCGTAAGAGTAGGCATGGTGTTAGAGAGGCACCAAGTTACCGTAAATATGCGGGGCACGAAAGAAGACGCCCGAGCCCCATAGTAATTAGTTTTTGAGTGTTTTCATTAACTTCGGCAGCCGTCTCCACCAGCATATTAAGTATGGCCTACATAGGCTGGGTAATATGTATTGACATCATTTTGCGCTTGAATGCTACAAACGTTTCATCGTTAAATTTTTGAATCTCTAAAATTAATTGAATTTTAAGAGAGTGATATTGGGCAATTTTTTTTATTTTATTTAATCTGAAATTTTAAGAAGGGCGTTTTATTTTCCACGAACATTACCAGAAGCCAGTAGAGAGAATTTTGTGTTCTAAAGCTGAGTTACTTCTACGAACCTTTAATATTTAATGATGGGAAAACTTAAGAGCCAGTTCCAGGTTTACTCACGTAAATTATCTTTTTGTTTGCTGAGATTTAATAAGGTGATATTGTATTCTGTTACTTATCAACTGAATATAATTTATTATGACAGCAATTTTCCTTGGTTTTTTTTCATTGATTTAACATTACACACTGAACTAACGATTTTTCTGATTAATTATGTATGAATGCCTATTTTCACGTAATATATTCAATTAATAAAACTTATATTTCCTACACTTACCTAGTTTGTTATGCTTCATGTAGAATTTGACGTAGCTAGAGTTTTCTTATTGAGCGATTTGCGTGTTTTGTTTTCTGGTTTTTCACACAAATTGTATGAAATTTTTCTCTAGTGTTCTTATATGCTAATGCAAAGTGTAAATGTGTCATGCAATTTTGTCTCATGAAGGGTGGCTTTAATACATCGCAATCACTCCAGTGCCTACATACCTGTGTTATCAGTTAACAATTTTGACATTTCCGAACCACAATTGCCAGTTGAAGCATATTCTCTCACACCGCTTCAATCAAAGGGACGCCGATTAGCGTGGCGTCATTATCCTCTCTGCTATACGCCACGCGCAACAAAACTTTACACATTCAAAACGTAAATGTTTTCAATTGCTTACACTGAATACATTTATATTTCCCACAATAACAACAAAAACCATTATATATACACACACACATACTACTTCATATTTGGCGCCTAAACGTCTGGGACTAACTATCTTGCAAGTACTAAGAATCACATAATACTACAGAGTAACCGCGAATGGCCTCTAATAATAGACTACTGTTTGTAACCTGAATCGTGTCAAAATCTAGAAGATTTATTTTTTCACTATAGACTATAAATTACATTGTGGTCCGGAATTTTTTTTTTGGCAAAATACCGTAGTGTCTTCGCTTGGACTTAAGTCAGCAGTATCCCGGTTTGCCGACTGTGTTTTTAAATCTTACAAGGTAAACTTCGTTTCACAAACACAATTGTTTATAATTGTTAAATACATCACATAAAATGTATCGTCGAAAAATAACAAGAATAAAGTCATCATGCCTAGCAAATTTTCAACAGTTATTCGAACCTGGAAAATTTACACCAACAAAAAGTGTCTTCAGAGGCTTTTTTTTTAGTTTTTTAAGTTACTTTTCTAAGTTACTACGGCAATAACATCTCTAGATATTAATCTCACGGAGTGGTAGAGTATTTCTCAAACCAAAAACACTAAAGTAGTTGTTTCCTAAATGAACCAACTAGCTCGTATGTAAAATTAACTTGTAAAAATGTTTATCCTTAACACGTATAGCTTATTATACGGAAGAAAATTGTTGAAAAATTCCTAAACGTGCAAATAATGTATTTTTTTTTATAAAAACACCTTTTCTTGTTTTTGTCTTTCAACTTCCTGACCCCTAACAAAAAATCTTTTTGAAACAAGCGTAAAAGAAAAAGATTAACTTTCTCTCTTTATTCCTCTCTTCATAACTCCCTATGTAGGTGTGAGTCAGGAATTGTTTATCAAATTTTAATTGAACCTCAGTACTTCTTTTGGTTTTCCATATCGTTCCTAGCCATCACGTTCTTCCAAATAAAGTTGTCTTACCCCCAAAAAATACAAGCCTAAATTCACGATGTGTGAACAAAATGTGTCATTTAAAATGTATATTTGAAAGTATAAAAAAACGTAAAAGTTGAGAGTATTTATTTCAGTTTTGTGAAAACGAGACGACGCATATTACTGATGTGCAACGTATGCTAATTAAGAGATATTTGAATCATGTTTGTTCCCATATTTCCCACAGTCGACTGCTCACTAGGATTACACACATATTTTCACTTATACAGCTTTTGTGTACTCGCTCACACATACGAACACTCGTAGATGTATGTGCATAAATGTATGAATATTTACAATGGTGGCCAATACGCCTGCAACCCACTGGAGAAAGGACGGAAAGCATTTCCTTCGTGCGAAACGAGCTCCGCATTTCTGTCACAAATTCTCAACACTTCCTCAAACGTTCCACAACATCTCGTCGGAGCCTTTTCAATTTGTGATGAGCCAGAACAGTGATGGCAGCAGTTATCCTCCCAAGGAGATGGCACAGGTCCCAAAATTTTCACAGCACACGCCTCGGATGTCGCAATTCCCCACGCGGCAGATCATGCTACCGTAATGCTCGTTGCACGCGACCCCTTCTTACAATCAAGCTCTGCAAATCATAATCTAACCAGTGGCGTACGGTCGCTGCAGAATCAAGGGGTGCCTCGTCTTGAATAACATATTCAGGATGGCTGCACTGAAAGAAAAGATTTCATTAGTGATTACAAAACCTATTTGGAGACGCTTTCCAAGGCAACGTTTTATTGCTGGTAAAAACAGACCGTGGTGCACAATAACCCGCAGAATGAGACGCACTAGAAAATAACTTAGTAAGTACTAACATATCTGTTTATTGGAAATGTATTTATTGCCTGCAACAAGATATTTCGTTGGAATAGCATTCGTATCATCCACAGTAAAAAAATTTGCTGCTACTGTAACATCGGTTATATTCTGCGAATATGCAGTGGCGTATTACAAGTGGCTGCCTTCTGGTCTGGCCACGACCTCACTTGTCCGTGTTTGTCTCCTGTCATCAGATTACGAACTAACATATGAGTGATATTCTTCTGCCTTTATTCCTAGTAAGTAAATGTTACACATAAATGATTCCAGAAAATAAACTTTCCTTGAGGTGAAGTGTTCAGGCTTTGGTGTGTGTGTGTGTGTGTGTATGGCACTTATTAAAATTTCCGTGTGTGAAAACTCAATTCAAAGGTCGCATTGTCGTCGAGTGAGGTGGTGCAGCAGTAAGACACTAAACTCGCTTTCGAAAGGACCCGGGTTATATTTCTGGTACGGCGATCCCGATTTAGGTTTTACTAAGGTTGTCCAAAATCGCTATACGATCGCTGGTTCCTTAGTCAAGGCCTTGACTGACTCCTTCCTTGATCTTGTTGTCCTTGAACAACTACGTGCTGAAGCCTGCAAACCTGCAAATATATTTTTTTGTGAGCTCACTAACCAGTGTTGCTGCTAGTATCGTAAAATTGTTGCTGCGACTTAGGATCACATTATTACACTGCGTTGCACTAAAGTGTGACAATGTGAAAAACCTGTGCAGTATGTAAACACCCAACACTCTCGTTTGCAATTTATTCTATCAGCTGACGAGTTTTTGCAGGGTGTATAATAATATGTTGGCAATCTTAGTGATGATTACGGAAAATAAAGTACTTAGGATTAAAAATTGTAATTATAAACGTTGATTGCAAGCACAATGTTTATGGTAGGGAATATGTTCAAAATGTAATATAAAATTTTTTGGTCTAATTATTATAACTCTGTACTGTAACTCTGTGAACATTCTAATTTACCGCTGGAACATTACCTAGTGTAGTTGTGTAAGTGTATAGAATACAATGAAATATGAAGGATTGGGTTGGACCAGTTTGCTTTTCAATACCTAACACTGAGTTCTGACCTGGGGTAAGTATACGCCCGGATCAATAAAACATAATTATTTTGCAGCAACATAAAATCACTTACACGTGCCTTATAATGAATATGCGTCTCAGGAACGAAGTCACAAATGGTCTCAGATGACAGGAAAGAACTTACATGAACACTGGGAAGAATATAGAATCAATCAACAGTAATCTATAGAAATAAAAATATCTACAGAGGCTTAAGAAAAATATTTGAAATTTATTTTGAAAGAAAATATTTAATTCTGACACAAGTGATTTGAGTAGGTAATGATATGAGCTAAAACCACCATGGTTTTTCAAACATGTATTTCTTTAGACGAACAAAAATAATTTTTGTTGCTTTTTAAGTTTGTTTACTCATCAAACTGTGTTGTTGCTGCAAATAAATATACACTGAGGCGACAAAAGGCATGAGATATCTCCTAATATCGTGTTGGACCTCCTTTTGCCCGGCGAAGTGCAGCAACTCGACGTGGCATGGACTCACCCAACAAGTCGTTGGAAGTCCCCGGCAGAAATATCGAGCCATGCTGCCTCTATAGACGTCCATTATTGCGAAAGTGTTGCCGGTGCAGGAGTTTGTGCATGAACTGACTTCTCGATTATGTCCCATAAATGTTCAATGGGATTCATGTCGGGCGATCTTGGTGGCCAAATCATTCGCTGGATTTATCCAGAATGTTCTTCAAACCAATCGCGAACAGTTGTGGCCCGGTGAAATGGCGCATTACCATCCATAAAAATTCCATTGTTGTTTGGGTACATGAAGTCCATGAATGGCTGCAAGTGGTCTCCAAGTAGCTGAACATAACCCTTTCCAGTCAATGTTCGATTAAGTTGGACCAGAGGACCCAGTCCATTCCATGTAAAAACAGCCCACACCATTATGGAGCCACCACCAATTTGCCCAGTTCCTTGTTGACAACTTGGGTCCATGAATTCGTGGAGTCTGCACCACACTCGAACCCTGCCATCAGCCCTTACCAACTGAAATCGGGACTCATCTGACCAAGCCACAGTTTTCCAGTCGTCTAGGGTCCAACCGATATGGTCACGAGCCCCGGAGAGGTGCTGCAGGCGATGTCACGCTGTTAGTAAAGGCACTCGAGTCGGTCTTCTGCTGGCACAGCCCAGTACAGCCAAAGTTCGTCACACTTTCCTAATGGACACGTCCGTCGTACGTCCCACATTGATTCCTGCGGTTATTTCACGCAGTGTTGTTTGTCTGTTAACACTGACCATTCTGCGCACACGTCGTTGGTCTCGTTCATTAAGTGCAGGCGGTCAGCCACTGCGTTGTCCATGGTGGGATGTTATGCCTGAAATGAGGTATTCTCGGCCCACTCTTGACACTGTGGATCTCGGAATGTTGAATTCCCTATCCATTTCCGAAATGGAATGTCCCATGCGTCTAGCTCCAACTACCATTCCGCGTTCAAAGTCTGTTAATTCGCGTCGTGCGGCCATAATCACGTCAGAAACCTTTTCACATGGATCACTTGACTACANTTCATTTGACTACAAGTGAAAGCCCAACAAATGCACTGCCCATTTATACATTTTGTACGCGACACTACTGCCATCTGCATATTTGCATATTGCTATCCCATGACTTTGGCTCCTGTGTGTATTTTTGGCAATATACGAATACTTGTTCGCTGTACTCTCAGTGTGCTGTATTCGTTCAGGAAAATGTTGAAGTGCTGTATTTGCTGATAGTTATTTCGTATCAGTGGCAGAAAACGTGATTTTAGTGATGTAATCGTCCAAGGAATTCCATAGAACAACACCCGTTCAAGAGTTGGGAAAAGGAATTACAGACAGTAAGTTGTGTTTTGTAAATAATGTATTTCTATACTGTTATAAGAATGTGTGTAATGTATCAACGTTGAATTAAAAACCGCCATTTAAACTCTGCTTTGTAGTGTAAATTAACATGTATTTATTATTATATGGAAAATCGAAGGAATGTGAGGTTATCTTCGCTTTGAAAATTTACCTACCGAGTGTGTCTATTACTCGCATCGGTGCGAACAGAAACATATTTTTCGTATTTTCTTCTTTCGGCCAAGTTAAAACTGTCGAGGTTCTTACAATAATTTGAATACTACTTCCGTCCGAACAAAATTTTCCACTGATCCATTAAAATAATGTGTAATTCAAAATGATACCATCTCGTAAGAAGAGTAGCAAAACAATGTCATGTCATGAAAGACGTTAAACTAAAGTCTGCTTGCCCTTTTTTTTAATCCAAAGTCATCTTTCCGCAATAAAATAAACTGAGTCCCAGCAGTATAACTTGGCCATAACAAAACTGAATCAATTTAGAATGGCAACCTACATTGGTCGTAGCATTTGTTTCCAAACCTTGTTTTTCTTCATTGTAAGAACAACTGCTGCGGAAGGATACATTGTGGCCACGCTACTTTTCTATGAAGTATACCTACCAACACAGTGAATTTATTGGTGATCATAAAAGTCCGTTGGTGGTTTGTCACTAAATATTGAAATAACGACAAAAATTTGTTGGTGTTTTTTTTTTTTTTTTTTTTNTGTGGTACCGTTTCGTCACCCGACACACTGCGGCAATTTTCTGCGTAAACTCCCGGTTCAACGGAGATACCGTGAAAGTTTTCACGTCCTGTAAAACCGCGCAGTCACTTTAATGCAACCTTGCATCTTGCTTTCGGTGAACTAGGTGAGTGCGGTTTTCTACCAATGCCTCAAAATTGAAAATATTTTTTTTACTTTCCCGCTAGCATAAAATTAGCTTCGTCTGAGAAAATTTTTGACTCCAAGGAAAATGAATGAGAAAAAATTGCAGTACCTTGGTACATTTTAACCCTTCTCTAAACATTTTTCTCCGCAATATAATGCATTGAACAGACGCAAATGTTCACTTTTCAACGTGCTCCGGAAAAAACCAGGTTCGGTACCAATGCGCCTCGTCGAATTCGTAAGACTGGCATGGAACCTCTAAAACGCTGTAGTTTTGGTCTCTTTGCTCATCGGCGGTCTGCCATAATGCTGCTTCTCGTGTAGCTATCCTGTTTCATGAAATTTTTTAGTAACTTACAAGCTTCATTTTGGTTTATTGGAGTCCTCTCTGGATGCTTACTATTGAACTCAGCCACCAGTACAATTGCATCTCCATTCCTCTCGTCCACACAAAAAAAATCTCCTTACAGTTGTCTTTCGTTACGTTAAGTAAACAGAAAGCAATGCCGGCTTATTTCATGGTCATCGTGTAGGTATATATGCATGCATGTACACATGTATGGATGCACACGTGATTTTATGTACGCATGTGTATATGGACACTTGAATTTATGTATGGATGCATGTATGTGTGGATGTACATTTACCTACATGTATGTATTGATACATGTATGCATATTTCTATGGATACATGTATGCATGTATATAAGCAATCGTGGATGCTTTTATGCATGTATGGATGAATTTATGAATTTATAGATGCATGTATGCACGTATATATTTATGTACATATATATGCATTATGTTTGTACGTAAGTAAGAAAATATGTACGAACGTGTGTGTACTTAAGTATATATTTACATATTAGAACATACCTGTGTCTCTATAATGACAATAATTTTTTTTTCCCAAATATGGACTTTTCCTCCAGTGATTCATTTCTACTCGTCTAGAAAGAAGTTTGTTCGAGCGGGAAAGTAAAAAAATGTGCGTGCGTATTTGGGTTGGTAGAAATGAACTTTCGAACTTTCACATTTCATAACGGATGCATCACAGTGCAATTAAATATTGTGCATGACATCTGACTTTTCCTGCGTTCACATACTTTTGGAGTCAGGATACTTTTACGTGGGACGGCCTACACAGTGCTCATATAAAAAAACCTACCCCGTTTTCTTCTATCGCTAATCAAAACAACTTTTCCAACGGGACGTTCGGGCGTGGGACTATTTATCCCAACACGCTGTCCACTAAACGGCAGTAAATCAAGTCTGGGTTTACGTTACAGCAAATAAAGTGGTCAAAAAAGTATTTTATTTAATGATTGCTTTCAAATGTGCTTAATTGATGTGCATACTGACCGGTGGGTTTCCTCAAGGCATATGTTTGTTCTTATAGTTGCGCAAAATGAAGAGCTATTTATGGACTGACTAAAATCTAGATGTCCTTGATTTCTGCAAGGAGAACGGCGTATTGATAGCTTCCATTTCACCACATACATCTCATCGTTTGCAACCACTAAATATGACATTATTTGGACCTCTAAAAAAGGCTTACAACAGAGATTGCGATGTGTTTATGAAAGTCAATCATTTGAAAACTACCCGACCTGACAATTTTGCTTCCTTATTCTGCAAAGCAATTATAAGAAAAAGTTGAATAGTGATTAAGCCCAGTAAACCCTCCGTTTCTTAAAAAGGAACATATTACAATTGCTATTAAAAAGGTTGTAATTTAGGCGTAGGCAGTCAGAAGACCCATCAAAGCTCCAAAACGAATAAAACTTTTGCAGAAAAAACACATATCAAAACGTACTTTATACAGCCCAACGTGAGAGTCGTGGACTGCAATATTAATTAAAAATGATTTATTCATGGGTGGCGTAGAATTCAATACAACACGTTATAACAAGGAGACACAGTATGACTGTTTGTTCAACCGAAACAAAATTTTGACGGACAACCGAAACCACAATTTTGAAAAAACTGTCATTACTGCTCACCCCTGACGAGGACAACTATGCCACACAAAACACTAACACATTTAAAAAGAGCCCAACATACACACAAACAATTACCACGACTAACCGTTAATTACGCCCTAATACTCCGTGTCTAGGGCAAGAAAACTATATTAGAACGAGCCACATTGACGCCTCATCGCCCTAGAGGAAAAGTGCGGCAGATTAAACCATTTGAAGACCTCTTGCCGGCGAGATGTTCAAGCAACGTAGGGCATAGAATAGCAAGAGCGCCAGCTGCGCAACAGCTTAAATAAACTATCAGAACTGTATAATAATTAAGACGCTCGAGTGGAGGGGATAACTAGGGATGTTGGACGGGGATGCTAAGAGGAGGGGACCCGAGCCGAGCAAAGAGTACACTACCGCGTCGTGTAGAAAGCAAAGACAATATCTCCCGCGGCTGGCGCTAGCGTCGCAAGCTCCGAGACTGAACAGTACTGAGATTGCGAGCAGGTCCATCCAATCGCCGGAATCGTGAAACACAGTCTACTTAAATAATTATCGTGGTTTATAATTTTTTCACTGATTAAAAGTTAATCACAAAAAATATGAACAAATTTTGTGTTTTTTCTATACGGAAGTGGTGGAATTGTATGGCGTTTAGACGGAACCGTTTATTTACTTGATCGGAACTCTAGTTCGGGATACTTTCTCCGGAACAGTTCTTTGGAACGGTTCCGTGAAATGTTCCTCATCCTTAGCTCATACCCGCCTGGTAGTTGAGTCCGTAGTGGAAGTATTTCCAGTGAAATGTTTTTAACTGTCGTTTTATTTAAGATGTTCTCCTTTAAGACTAAAACTATTTACTAAAAATTAATAGTATTTGTAATTTTTATGTTGGTAAAGGAGGAGGGGGAAGTATAAAAAAATATCAGTTACAAGATATTTAAAAAAAAAGTGATATTAAATTCAATCTGAAACGATTTCAGCATTTAAAGTTTGGTTTATGTATAAGTTTCATTCCAGCTGTGTGTATATTTATTTTGGAGATATATTTATTTATTTTACAAGCCAATACCTCAGTTATAGTTAGTTTTGTAGAATCAGGATATCACATATAAATTTATATTTATATTATTTTAGGTTTGTTTGCTTTTTACGTTTTGACAGTTCTATTTATTATTATTATTACGTAAGAACTGAGCTCAGATAAATGTGGTAGTGTTAATTTCAATTGTATAATTTTTTTTCTCTTTGTATTTTTACTTGGTTTTATTCAGAAGTTTTGGCCACGTAGAAAGGAATTAATTACAGTATTGATTATACTATAACGTAGAAAAAAGTGATGTATTTAGGAAATTCCCATGTAATTAGTTTCATCATGTGAACCCTGGTGACTAATTACTCTCTCCTCAGACGCTATGATTTAGATTTTGTCTGCAAGATTAGCATATAATTTCTGATCTCACAGCTTATTGTAACAGTAGGCATGATGTTACAGAGACACCAAGTTATTTTTAATATTCGGGCATGACTTAAGAGGCCCAAGCCGCGTTGTAATTATTTATGAAGTGTTTTACAAGAACTTCGTCTGCCATATCCACCTATATGATAAGTAAGACCAACAGAGACTGGGTAATGTGTGCAAATTCTTCTTACGTTTTAAAAACTACGGAATTTTAGTCATTTTAATTTGTTTTAGAAAATCTAAATAACATTTTAACTTCTTGAGAGTAATTTTTGAATACTTTAAATTTATTATTACATTTTATGAGGGATTTTAAGTTTCCACGTACAGTGCCAGAAGCTAAGAGGGAGATTTTTATTTTAAAAGCTGAGTTATTGCTATAAACATTTTGATGATTTGTTATTGATGAGAAATATAACGAGCCAGTTCATGATTAAGACACGCAAATTAGTTTTTTTGATAGCTAATGCTTAAAGAGGTGATTTATTATGTTCCAGATTTGGAAACTTATCGTATTTTATTTGAATAGCTATTTTTCATGGTAATATATTGATTTGAAGCAACGTAATGAACCAATGATTTTTCAGATTACTTACAAATGCCTATTTCAAGTAAATACTCTCAGTTAATAAAACCACTATTTCCTCACATTTACCAGTTGTGTTAGGCTTCATGTATTCGTTGAGATAGTTATAATGTCTTCATTCAGTAATTTGTATGGTTTGTCTCATAATTTTTTTATAAAAATGGTATAAAATAGTGTCTTGTGTACTATTATGCTAAGAAAAATTGTAAATGTAAATTACCGTGTTGTATGGCGAAGGATATTCTTTTAATACGTAAAACTGCCTCACTGTTCATTTGCCTGTGTTTTAGGTTAAATATTCTGGCATGTCTGAACTCAGTTGCTTGTTTAAGATATTTTCTCATGCCGCAAAAAAATAGAAGGGACGCCGACTTGCGTGGCGTCACTGTCCTCTTTGCTAGATGCGACACTCATAAAGAAAGTAAGAGGTATGTGAGAATTTCATGCAATCATCACTCCTACGGCCGACAAACTTCGCACGTATTTTATGCTATAAGCTTGTATTTTATTGCAAGAAAACACACAACGTGTTTATTTTTATTTTCTTACATGCATGCAACTGTAAAATGTTTAAGTCTCTCCTAGACAAACACAGAGATTTTTCCGCAAATTGAATCGTTGCCTAATATCAGGGGAAAAAATTACATGCAAAATAGATACTTTAGTTATGTGATTGTTAAATTAGTTTAAAAATAAAGTTCAAAATTGTACATGTAATATTCTTGCCCGTAAATATGATCGGGATACAGTGTTGGATACTAGTATAAGACGGTAGAATCAGGTACGAAATGATATCGCACGATTGTCGAGTAACAAGCGAGTCCCACATATGATTGTTCTTGCTTCACTGTGCAAGCATCAGTAAATGGCAGGGGGGATGGTTATAGAAACTCCCAGAAACTAGGAACAGGATATACCTGTTCCTTTCCAATATTTGATACTGATAACAGGTATACGAGCTATTGAAAACACTCCCTATCTCTACTAAACGTAAAAATTTTCAGTGAGGAAAAAGTAACACATAAAATGACAAAACTTCACACACGGGACCTTTACTATAATATTAACGTACATACAGATATTTTCAAATTAACACTGGCAATGAAATAACCCCCACTATGGCATTTGAGCCGTTTTTTAATATATATATATATATATATATTGCTACTGTGACAAAATTGAAGATATAGGTCACCGATATTTTTGTGTCACAGTAACAGTTGTCACAGATACATTAAATATCGGTTAATCTCATCCCTACTTATCATAATGTATGAATATTTTCACTGCCTGATTCTTGCTTGGGCCCAATCAGTCTGAACTGCCCGTTATAAGGCCAAAACTGTAATGAATGTCCGTTACTCAAGCACAGCCTGCGAGGCTTCGGTAAACCTGACATTTGGACTGCATGGTAGTTTCCCACGTTTGTTGACTTCAATCAGACAGGTCACCCAGTGTCACCGTACGGAGGTGTGTGTTTCTTGACCTGACAGAGGCATGCGGATAAGTATCCGTTTCCACAACTATTTATCTATTTGATCTCAGATACTAGGACTGGCAATAGTCCTGACACGTTCTTGCCCAGCGGCTCTCACGTAAAGGTTCTCCTTACAAGCCTGATATTGGACACCCGTCCTTCAAGGATCGGTTGGTCATCTATGTCACCGCCAAATATAGCAAACTCAGGTTTCAACTTTTCCACAGTGAAGGTAATTGGTGCACATCTGACGGCCGTTGGCTCCTTCTCCGTTCAGGACTTTACACCGGCTATGAAATACAAGCGAAGCAGCTATGGGACAAGATAGTACTAGATAAGGGGCGCTCGATTGATTCAAAGGGCAGCAAATCCGGCCGTGAAATGCGCTTCCTTTGCGTCAACAGTATCTTAACTAAGCCTTAATATGCGACTTAGTGCATAATGTAAGTGGGAAGAGCCGCGTGTACCCAGCCCATACACTACACATCACACTTTACACTCATTACAAGGCCGGTTTCCCGGTTTCTCCCAACGCCGCCTTAGTCTAGTAACTCCCTCCCTCTCTCCTAATCCGATGTAGAGCCACTGGCCCAACAATCAAACGAGTGTCTAGGCACAACTTACAGTACGAACTCACCAACCAGGCTCATCCAGCTGGAGAGAGAGATCCTTTCATATTTACCAGAAGGTTAAGGGCACTCCCATGAACTCACAGCCGTTAATTACAGACTGGGCCCTCGACCTTGAAATAAATCCCGGCAAGAAAACGAGTAACATTCTGGCTACAGCACCAGGAAAAGTGTTGTAGATGCACTCGCCACCAGAACCTACTACAGCGGGAGATAAGTGCGGCTGTTACAGTTGCACTCTTGTGTCTGCAGGAGATCCAGGAGTTTCTGGAGATCTCTCCGAAGGGCGCCATATACTTCAGCCTCGGCAGCAACGTGAGGAGCGACCAACTGACTGCAGAGAAGCGCAGCATCTTCCTGGAGACATTCTCCGAACTGCGTGACTACCACGTGCTATGGAAGTGGGAGTCTGACAACCTGCCAGGCCAGCCCGCTAACGTCAAGGTCGCCAAGTGGATGCCGCAGCACGACATACTGCGTGAGCACGCCTTCACTCTTTTACCATTACCAACTGCATTGTAGGCTACAGGCTGGCCACTGCTTTATGGAGGGAGTATGTGGACTGATCAAGACAGTATGTAACACGGAAATATAATTTACTCTAGAACAAGAAAAAGATGCTGAACTTATAATAGTTCGTGTCCATCGTCCGTCTTGACTCGGAATTTCTAGCATATTTCTGATCATTATCTGCCTCGGAGATCACTACAAGTATAAAATTCCGTCACTGGCAGTCTTTCTCTATAATTTTTTTTTACAGTTTAATATGGAAATCATTATACCAACAACTGATACTTATCAATAAAGTGTTTGACATAGTGCAAGATCATTAAGAAAGTGTGAAATCACTTTTTAACATCTGATCGGCTTAGATATCATGTGCCTATAGTATATTTTGTATTGCCTTTGTTATTTTCTGTGAGTCTTTATTTATGACAAATTTGTAAATACGTGTCATATATTCATTAGCCGCACTGCGTATAGAGTTCACAGCCATACGACAACGAACTTCATATTTTTTATTTAGTCCTACTTAGCTTGAAAGCAAGTACAAGTGCTTAAACTCACATTTTAACAGTACCTTTTTAGATATTTCCAGGCTTATCTAACGTAGACTATATACTATGTTGTACACTAAATTTTGCTTAAAATAAACATGTCTCGGGTAAACCCATTCGTCCAATGATACATTTAGGTTTGCCGAAACGGCTTAGTTTCACGACAACGTTAAAAATTTTTATTCCTAAATCGGTGTGTGTACACACCGTACATTTTTATTTAAAAGTTATCCCTAAATATTTTACACATACTATCAAACATTGGGTGAATTAAAATATCTCTTTCACGCTTAATTATTCAAATTAATAACGCAGGAAAGATGATTGCCTCAAAATGTGCATTATGGAACGAGCATATATTTGAGATAATACTCAGGCCAGGAGTATAAATACAAAACTTTAAAATTAATGATTAGGTTTTTGCATATGTGAAAAGCTATAATTCACTTATCAGGTTATGACTTTGAAATGTAATTCAAAAACTACGTAAAGCATGGAACAGCTTGCTAACTAGAATAGTGCAATTTATCCAGCCTTTCCAGTAGTTCTATCCAGCAGTTGTAAAGTTCCTAAGTTCCCGAAATCTCCACAATCTCTTATTAACTGGTAGGTTGAGCTTCACTGCATGTAATGCTACAGGCTGTTCACGGTAAACAAAGCAGTTTTGAAAGCCCTGTTTGATAGCTACTTGTATGTACATTATGTATTCTTCCACCATATGTTACAACATTGTCATGGGCTTGATAACTTAAGTATGTGTCCGTCAAGTGAAACTGTAAAATTATTGGAATAAAATTTTACAAATTTGTCAATTCTTATATTTATATGAATTTTTAAAAAAGAGAATCCATTTTAGTATTCACAAATGCTGGCCAAACACTTTTAATTCAAAGTTAAGACGTGGGCTTACTTTCACTCCATAATTACCAACTTACTGAGTACATGTCAGTAATCCAATTAAAATATATGCACCTAGGGGCAGCGATATTTTTTAACAGCTGATTTTATAAATTCTTAATTCAACTGAAGAGCCTATATTAGTCCAGAGATATTTTTACAGTAACTGTGTGGTATCGGTCAATAAGTTATATTACTAGAGTATAATGAAATAGCCGAATTTGCACAACAGGATCCGGGATCGGAACCGGAGTTGGCCACAGCTATTTGAAATTTCCCCTTTTCTCGCAAAATTTCCCTTTTTCTCGTAAAATTTGCAATTTTCCTTCGAAATCAGCTAAATTTCTTTTAAAAATTTTTACTTTTATCACAAAATTAACCCTTTCTCCCCTCAAAAAAGCACCGATCACCACAGTTCAGAAACGATCCCCAGAAAGTTATTTTTAAATCCATCGGAAATATTTGGGGAAATCGTTTTCGAAGACAGGGCAGTGGTATCCATGTTACTTTTATAGGCATAGGGTATGCCAAATCGATACAGAGGGTCGAGGGCCCGAAGTCACACCTAACCATAAGTCATCTTTCTACCACGTTGGATGCCGGTGACCAAGACTTTGACCTTTGATCTTGACCCTTATGGGCATGACTTTGAATGACTTTAAACTTAAATATTTAAAATTGTTTAAAAATTCTCAAACTGATATGAATATTAATTAAAATTAAAATTAAAATTTCGAAAATTTTGGTTAAGAGAGGTCGAGGGACTGGAACCAACCAGCTGCCATGTTAGCACGTCACCTAAGAGCCATGTTGGACCCAGGCAGACTTGACCTTCACCCTATAAAAAAGGAATAAATTCAATAACGTCAGCGGGCAGATCATGTTACTACCTACTACAGCGATATTGGGTTCAGGTGACCTTAACCTTTGTCAATGAACCAGTGTCTTTTCTCCTTGAACAAAATTAATTCCAAAAAACCTTACATTTTCTAAAAAGTCGAAAAAATCTAAAAGCTATTAAAAATAAATAAATAAAATATATTTAATTTTATAAAATAATATACTTAAAACTGTTATTAAATATTTATTTAAAAAACGTAAATTTCTGTAGGTCTCCCACAGAACCTTGTTCAGAAAACGTCTGATAGATTCAAATAAATCATATTGTATTAACAATCCCAACCCCTACCAATGTTACTCATTGGTTAGTAAGTCAGCAGGCCTCCACCCTCCTCACCTTTTCTCACCCACCATATTGATGTTTTCATTTGTCATTTGTTTACATTCTCAACACCTAGTTGGCACTGATGACTCCAGTGAAATGTTAGATGTGGGTGATCATTGTCTTAACTCGCATCTGTGACCCTTACTCCATGCTCATGAGTTAAGATGATGTTAACCCAAAATAATTCTAAAAATTATAAAAAAATTCAAAATTTTTTTCAAAAAAACATTTTAAAATAATTTTTAATAATTAAAAAAAAAAATTATGTACATTTTTTGATTATTTTCTCAATATTGCGCTCTATAATCTCTCCGCAATCACTTCACATGCTCCACAATCTGCTCTACAATGGCTCCACATGGTCCACAAAAGATCTACAACCCGCTCCAAGATACTCCTTCGCAATCCAGTGACCCATTCATGTCCTTCGATCAATCCCAATCCTTGGAAGTTATTTTGTGGGCCAAAGCTAGGTTCTTTACTGTATAAGGAATATAGTTTATATAGAAAAATTGCATTTGTCGTTCTGACACTGTCAGGAGAACATTGATATGGAAGCGCTCTCCCATTATACTACGAAGTGGAATTGTGAATACGAAGACCCGTTTTGACCTCAAGGATCATGAAGTCGAGACCTACATCCTCGCTACCTGTTTGTCTTCAGTACCAATTCGGCAATTGAGTTTTCACCTATGGTCAAAATGCTAGTCGGCATGGGAGAACAGCTTGTACAAAGAGCCCTTTTCGCGCTATGAAGCAATACGACATTGGTTAAATGTAATTTATGCAAAGCGATACATTGAAAGAACATACCAAGATCTGCAAGGATTCGTCTACTGGGGGTCAACAAGTGTTGCCGGCAATACCTCTTGCTGCATCGATGGGTACCGATTTGACAGGTGATTATGATGAGGCGGTTAATTCTAAAGACGGAATGAGTGCAGTAGAGTCGGTTCGCGCAGAATGTAGACTTTCAAGATATTCTCGTGAAGTTGACGAATTTAAATTAAACTGTTGTAGGCTCTAAATACTTATGAGCTTACAACTTATGGTACAAAGAAAAGAAAATTGGATATTGACTATGAAACAGGAGGCGAAGACGATCATGAGGATAGAATAGATGAAAATGATCATGAAACAGTGATAAAGTTGAATACGATGATGGTGATTTTCTCGATGCACTGAAACACCCATCCAAAGCATTTTCTGCAATGAGTGACACGGAGCAGGCAGAATACGCGGACAGTAGTGGCTACCTATTTTCCGAAGACCCGAATGAACTTGTTGATAGACTCAGATATTTGATTGGTCTTCAAAAACGTGGCTATTTCTCGCGAATTGCTAAGATACCTTCAATTATTAATAAACTGAAAGAACGGGGGATATATCGCATGAAGTGACGAACTGCCTGCTTCTGAAATTTTAA
Source organism: Clitarchus hookeri (assembly GCA_002778355.1). Lineage (NCBI taxonomy): Eukaryota > Metazoa > Arthropoda > Insecta > Phasmatodea > Phasmatidae > Clitarchus > Clitarchus hookeri. Next base: position 528,237 of record NQII01001206.1, read on the forward strand.
TTGCAAACTAATGATAAATTAGTTTAAATTAAATGTTGTTTCTTATTTTTTGTTTGTCATATCTTTTTATCCATCACTGCTTTAAAGTATTACTATTAGCACTCAACTATTAGTAAAAATATCTTCATATAGAATGGCAATATATACTTAAGTATAAAAACGCATAGATTGTAAACTGCATACAAACCATTAATTCCGTCGACATGTACAGTTTTGGAGACAGTTGGCAATACAACGCATTATATATATATATATATATATGGGGNGTATCGATCGAAGTATTGAGATTGATGGAAATATTGCGAAAGATTGCTGGAAAGATTAAAAGTTTGATGGTAAGTAGCTAAAGATTAATGAGAATATTGTAAGATTGATAGAAAGATTGATGGAAATATTGGTATTACGGGGCTGCTTGATGGAAAGATTGCAACATTGATCGAAATATTGATAAAAAAAAGTCCTTAATAAATTTTTTTAAATTATAACTTTGTTTTTGGGTAGTTTTGGATAATTAAGGGTTTCAAGGTCATGAGTACAGAGTCAAGGTGACAGATGCGAGGTCAATGTGAAGGTTATATATTTATAAGATGTTGGTTGGAGTACTCAGTACCACTTGTGTTGAAAATGTAAACAAACGATAAACGAAATAACCCATATGGGGGTGGAGTGCATTCGTCCAAATGGCTACAGGTGACTGGGTTGGAGAGGGTAAATTGTATACAATGTAATAAATTGATNGGGGGTCAGTCATTTTCAGGACATAGTGTTGTACTGGACCTCTGAAAATAAAAATTTAGAAAGTAGTTTAAAATATTCTAATTTCTAATACTTTTATAAATTTTTAATAAAAGCTTCGGATATTTTTAGGGATTTTTTGGTAACTGTTTGAGTTCGAGGTCAAAGGTCAAATTCACCTGGAACCAAAATGGTGGTAATAGTCAATACTGTAACATTATCGTTAACTTTTATTAATTTATTCAATTCTTTCAATTTTTTTCGAATTTTGGTTTTCAATGTTATCCAAAGTCACTGATATAGGCTGCTCAAGGCAATGTGTTAAGGTCAAGGTCACCTGGGTACAACATGGCAGTTGGGAGACATCTTAACATGGTGGCTAGATGGTTCAAGCTCCTCGTAACTCTAAGCCAAATAATTCGAAAAATAAATTTTTATAAAAATTTTAAGTAAAGTTTATTAAAAATACTAATAATTTATATGGGATATTTTTTATTATTTTGGATTTTTTAGGGTTTCAAGATTAAAAGTTACCAGTGTGTAGCTCTAAAACCATTGCCAAGAACATCCTACATGGAGGACAAGATAGCTGACAGAAATAAGATGGTTGATGGTTACGTCTAACTCCGGACCGCTTGTATCGATTTGGCATAACCTATACCTATTAAACCAATATGGCCGCAACTGCTCTGCCCTTGAAAATGATCCTCCCAAATCTGTCCGATGGATAGAAAATTACCTTTCGGGGTTCGCTTTTGTAGCTGGGGGAATCGGTGCTTTTTTGAGGATAAAACGGGAATTTTTTTGTGATATAAAGTGCAATTTTGAGTGAGAAAAGAAAAATTTTGAAGGAAATTTAGTCCATTTAGATAGGGAAAGGAAATGTTTAGGGCAATTGCCACCGGCTGACCGGAATGACAGAGCATGAACAGCTCTGACGCTCCGAGCCCCCAGCCCATTGTCCCAATACATACTATATCATACTACTAACGAGAAATGATCCACCAAATGAAAACTGGGAAAATTAGCACCACCTTTACGCACGAAATAATAAAAACCCGTTATATAAAACCAACACAGGCGGCGATGCAAGGCACTATGACATAATTTAGTTGGAAATAGCGCACAGAGAAATATTTGATCTCTCATTATGGTAGTTTGAAAGACATAGAAAGAAGGTTTAGGCAGCAGCAAAAAATCACGAGTCCGAGAAATTTCGACCATCGATACAATCGAATGGCCATATTGTGTAGAGGAACACAATTGTTATTTACATTTATGTTTCTGAAGTTTGTGCACCGTGTGAATTATTCAAATCTCTTAAAGTACGCCAATTTGACGGTAAAACTCTGAGTTGTTGCCGTCAAACGTCACCCGCTTTATAAAAGGGAATGTGACAACACCATTGTGGTTCACAAAATTAACACTAATTATTAAACTTCAAAATTTCGCAAGCATTCATTAATTATATGGAATTCGAACCCAGCACCTTTCGCACCCTATTAGTGCACAGCGGAGGTCCGAAATTTGTAACTCTAAAAAAAGAAATGTTTGAAAATTGCTGTTCCGCGTACGAGACACAAGCCTAAAAATTGTAGCTTCGATTGCCGGTATTTTCTGGCGGTAGAGCGGAGTAGGGACAGACAATGCGACTAAAATATTCAAACAGATAGCGCAGGAGAAGGCGTGCCTCGCTTGCTGTTTAGAGTTCCTCCGGGCGAGCAGACACAGCTCGCCAAGGTCGCTCCAACTGCAGCCAGGTGGAGAGCAGCGACTATCTCATCTCTCACCGTGAGGCGGTGTCGACATCCCTGAGCGTTCAGTTGTCGGGCGCGTGCACGATGATGTGTCTCGGCCGGGTGCTGCTGCTCTCACTGGCGACGTGCACCGCCTTGAACTGGCGGCTCGTCGACGGCGCCAGGATCCTCGGCGTCTTCCCTTTTCCGTCCATCAGCCACCAGGTGGTGCACCGCGCGATCATGCTCGAGCTCAACAGGAGGGGCCACCAGGTGGTCGTTATCACGCCCAACCCCGTCAACGACACCCACCTCACCGGATACACCGAGGTCGACGTCTCCTCCATGTACAAGTCCTTCCAGGAGACCAACAACTTCTCCTCGTCAAGGCAGGAGAAGCGCACGGTGCTGGACATCTTTGAGACCGGCTTCCTCTCGGCAGAAGACATGTGCGAGACGATAATGAGGCACGAGAAGGTGCGCGCCATGATAGAATGCGACAACAAGGAGGAGCACTTTGACCTGGTCTTCCTAGAGTGGGTGGCGACCCCTTGCACGGTCGCCTTCGCCCACAGGTTCTCCGCCCCGATGATTGGCGTCACGTCCCTCCCGCCGATGGAAGTGCTGCATGACTCCGTCGGCAACCCCACCAACCCGTCCTACATCCCGGAAATTGTGCTCCCGTACACCGACAAGGGCAGGACTTTCCAGCAGCGTCTGGAAACTGCGCTGTTCAGCATAAGGTTTGGCTATTTCTTCTACGACACGGCCATGCCGAAGCAAGACGCGATAGCCAAACGGTATTTCGGACCCTCCACGCCGTATATTGGAGATCTTCACAAGCAAGTCAGCATGCNGCGTCTGGAAACTGCGCTGTTTAGCATGAGGTTTGGCTATTTCTTCTACAACACGGTCATGCCGAGGCAAGACGCGATAGCCAAACGGTATTTCGGATCCTCCACGCCGTATATTGGAGACCTTCACAAGCAAGTCAGCATGCTGTTCCTGACATACGTTGAAGGCTTTCACATCCCAAGACCGAATGTGCCGGCCGTTGTGTACATCAATGGTTTACACATATTACCGCCTAAGGCACTCCCTCAGGTATGTAGATTTTGTTTGCCGAGACCGAATCAGGTTTGTCAAAAAAAAAGTCAAAAAATTATTTAAAAAAATAGTAGTTAATAGTTGTGGTCAATACAGGAGAATGCACCTAGAAAGAACCCACAGTCTTCTTTTTTATCAATCATACCGTCTGCACTCATTCAAGTTGATATTATCGCGAAAATAATATGCTATGCAATTATTGCCTTATGAAGCAGGGTGTCGTCTATATTTATTTTGCTTGGCCTTTACCAGATGTTATTTCATTTAGTGGTTTTAGAAATGGTACTTTTGCTTGCCCTTAAAGTCGTTATAAAATGTACGTTAATTGTTTTTATTTATATTGGCAGTGCAAAGTATACAAGTTTTTTTTTAAATGTACGCACATTTGTATGGACTAAAATAAGAGCGTATTAATATTTTCGTTGTTTAATTATAAGAATTGTAACCCAAAATTGAGAACAATATTTTTATCACTCCTCCCTCCTAAAAAACTCATATTTTCCTAATTGCGTGATTACAGGTCCTTTCACGATCATTACAGGATTTTTATCGTTCGCAATATACAAAAAACTTGCATTTTTTCAGCCCAGCGCAAGTGTGTAGCTAACGATGTCATACCGAGGAGACAAAAAAAATTGCATCCTTTTAAAGAATGTTGAAAAGAATAAAATTCTTATAAATTTATTTGATAATGGAAGTCAAACTAATGAGTCCAAGATTGTTTTAATGTACAAAATGTTTCAGTCGATGCTACTTGTCAGAGATTTATGAATAAATAGAGTTAATGTTGCGTGGTTGGTAGCAAAAAAATCGCTAGTGGCCCAAATTATCCCCGAATATAAAGCCCGAAATCTTAAGTGAAGGCGTCAACTCTTTAACCTGCCAGGGCAGTGGTCATGTATTGGTCACATTACTCGCCTCTCAACGTGGAATTTCCCGGATTTTGTACACGTGGGAATCGTGCCGGACGGTGCAACTAATCGGCGGGTTTTCTTGGGGATCTCTCGTTTCCCATATTCCTTCATTCCGACGCTGTTCCATGCTTACTTCGCTTCGCCTTCATCGGCTTTCAAGACCTCGATGTTATGAGCCACCCAAAATCTCTCCGCTCCACTTTTACCTGCCATACTAGGAACGTCAGGGATGAGAGATATGTCACTTCTTATATCAGACGAAGAACTTTGATCTGTCGCGAATTAGTCTACATTAATTATCTGCAAATTGCAAAACATCACGAGACCAAAGAACAATCGTGAGCAAACAATGTGACATTATCATTAAATCACCAGAGCAGTCTAGTAGCCGGGGATCGAGCTCTAGTTGGTATATTATTGATGTTTTAAGGGTGAATGACGGGGGTGGGGAGTGCAGTGGAGAGATCTGGGCTCTCTTAACAACAAGGACTTGATAGCTTTTATGAGGAGGGCTGGGTTCGTGTGCGACGTAAATCCAATGACTCTTTAGAGAGAATAGTTGGGGAGTCGACAAGATAGCCAATGGAATATATTGTAGTTGTATGGGGTCAGTCATCTGATGGTCACCTTGCTGCGAGTTGGTGTGTGTGCGCTGCGCAATCTTTACGGGAATTGAAATCAGGACTTCCAACATTTAAGTCATTGAAAAATTATTTTTCCTAGAAAATTTACAAAAATATTTTAATTTATTAGAATTTACCCTTGTTTTTTTTTACAATAATTTGCTATTTTATTAGATTTTTTTAATTTAAATTAGCTTATAGTACATTTCAAGTTTGCGAATATCCAATATGGCTGCCGTGGTCTATAAAAAAAATTCTTCTGATTTTTTTTAAGGTGTTTTGTGATTTTCTCAATATGACTTTAAGGTATTCAAGTGTCAAGGTCATATAAATTCAATATTGCAGTCAGGGTCCCTAATGTAAACAAACATGGTGGTCTGTGGCCACAATGTAAACAAATAAGGTGGTCTGTGGCCACAATGTAAACAAATAAGGTGGTCGGGGTCCACAGTGTAAACAAACATGGTAGCTGACCTTCGTATCCGTTTGTCTGATTTATGTACTTTTTGGCTCTCATATCGAACACCCTAGAATGTCAATTACTGATTTGATAACTTGTGAAGAAAATAATAAAAAGAAGAAAAATAATTTTATTAAATTATTTTTTTACAATGGGAAGGGGAAATACTATTTTTTGGGTAAATCGGCCATATTTGAAGTGAATTTGGGGTTAAAACAGGATATTTTGAGCCATTATGACCACCGGCCCGAAATCATACACCCACAATTTATTCTTCAACACCATCCCAATTGCTTTAGAACATACTTTACCTTCTTAATGCGTAATTTGTTTAAAGTCGTACAGAGTAAATTAAATTATTATATGCGTCCAAGAAATGTTTGTAAGTATAATGTTGAAGTGCTAGCGAACCGGCCCGGCTTCGCCCGGGTAGAATTGGGTTTTACTGCGATACACTAATAAATAAATTGGGAAAAGACATTCATATATGTGAAAACAGAATTATAAAATTATACTATGTTGGCCTAGGTTTTTAACTGGTTATGGCAACCAAAAAGGAAGGAAATACTTTTTACCCAATAGCCAAGAAGTAGGATATTGTTTTTGGAGTGTATCTGTGCAATTATCGCGTAGTTACCACATTTTTGCTTTCCAGCGTCGATAGATGAAAATCAAAACGTGAGTTTCATCAAGTTGTAGCTTTAGAAAAAAGTGTACCTAGGTTCTACTTTTTGCGCTTGTCTGAGATTTATTAATCGATGCCGAAAATTAGGCAATATTCCCAGCGGCTTACATTTGGATGTGTGACCGTTTAATGGCATAACATGTGAGCGCTTCTGGGTTTCGGAGGGCACATTAAATAAACTGTACCATTTTTTATCGATTGATAGCAGTCGCTAAGCCATTTCAGAGGGCCTTGGGCGGCCTGATAAACTCTGACACCAGAGGAAATAATATTTTGGTCATGTTCCCAGCCGTTGCATAATTAGGTTTTGTTAATATTCCACAGGAACCATACAATTTTCCGGGATAAAAGGTATCGTTTGCCCTGTTCCAGGACCTAAAATATCTACATACCAAACCAAACTTCATCAAAATCCGTTTAGCCGTTATGGAGCTCATTAGTAACAAACATACACACACAAACACACAGCCTTTCAAATTTATAATATTAGTAGGATAGGATTTTGTGCACTTGCAGTTTGTAAATATTTTCTTTGTGGTTTTGTTTCCGTGTTACAAAGCATAAAGAAAATAGTTTAATTCTAGATAGCGGACGTGGATGCCCGGGCTTAATATTAGCCGCCTTATGTTAAAAAATATAAAAGATCCATTGAAATAAACAAATGATAGATAGTAGGTCTTGAGAGCCAATGAGGGTGAAGTAAGGTGAGTACGGAGAGGGGATGGAATGCAAGAGTGAGGAGAAGCTGTATCTTACCGAGAAGTCCCGCCGACCAACTGCATCGTCCGGCATGAATCCCACATACGAAAATCCGCGAGCGACCCCGCAGGGAGTGGAATCCCGGTTCGCCTTGGTGGAAGACGAGTAGTGTAACAATTACACCACCGTGGCTTAAAAAATTATTCACAATTAATATATACTGAAAGCTTAGTTTCAAGAATTCCGAACATTACAAATAGTCCCAGTACACACGAGCATCTTTCGTAAGCAAGAAAGTGATCACTTTTCTGTTCACTTTGACATGTACCAAAATTGTATCTTGGGAATGGCCACCACGTATGACGATGGCTAGCAAATTAGAACTTGCATGCTAGCTAGTACCATATATATATGGTTCTAACTTTGGGTAACTTTCTTGTGCAGGTAAAATGTTATAAAATATTATTTTATTGTATACATAATAAATACATATTGAAAAATTTTACTTTTCTTTTCACAATATATTTTATGGCTCGACGAAATTTTTATTTATGTATTGAATAATATTTATATGTACATACACAATGATAACAGGTTGTTCTTATGTTTATTGGAAGCGAAAAATGAACCTGTTAAACATATTCTTTTAGACGGTATCTATAAAAACCCGCTACACACACCATTTTGAATTTTTATTCATTTATTCCTAATTAAATTTAGGAGCATTAATTGAAAAATGGGGAAATAGAGGCTTAGCTAATTACCTTACCCACTACAAGTGACCTAATGTATGAATTATTAATATATATTTATCGAACAATTAAATTAAAACTAAATGTTATATATGAATACATGTTCTCATTTAAATCACAACAAGAGAACACCAATTAAAAATCTGGTACAAACATTTAACTGGAACAATAAAATGTAATGCATCTATAATTAAACATTTTCAGTAATGACCATCACTTTTCTGTTATGACACTAAAACGAACAATTTCTCTATAAGGAGCGATACATCTTCTTAAATACGTGCTCCGTTAGGACACAAATTTTTTCGACAGTCTCCATATATATCAGAAACTGCTGACATATTAGTGTCGTGTGTATGGTTCACACAATTACTTGCATTCTAGCTAGAATGCATTTAATTGTTTACCTTCTCAATCACCTCCTTTGTTCACTTTTGCGTACAAGAGAAATGCCCGTGTGTATTGGGCTTCACATTTATAACGGGAAAGCAAACTAGGAGTGATTCTGAGCGCGTATTTACCATGAAGGTACCGTTGATGTCTGGCCACACATGCATGTCTACCCACGAAAAAAAAATCTGCTAAACTTTCTAAACTGTATTGGAAATATTTAACCGATATATCGTATGGATATAGTACCACACATCTGCCTACTGAATCTTAAAAGTTTAGAGTTTGTACTATACAAAGTTATAAAGCTTTCTACGAATTTAACTGTTTGCTGAGCAAAGGCGGGACAGCTAGCATAAATGTATGGGAAGTAACATTACCTTTCCCTTATTTCTCAATCTACTCATACACTCATATAACAAATGTGGTAATTATTTTTTGTGTAGTGAAACAAGTCGTGACTTTGGAATAGGCAGAGAACAGGTCTAACTCCACTGCATAAATTTTTGTCTCTACATACGGCGTAATAAGAGCGAGACAGATTTAAATAAATGTTGGAGTAAATAATATGTTTGCTCGTAATACCATAAGATCTTAATTATCCCGATGACCGTGTATTAGCCTATTCAACTTTTTTATGAAGGCATTTGTACGTCTTTAGCGCAATAAATAAATGTTTCCCCACCACTACTTTCATATTTGGCACAAATAAAACGAAAAAATCAATATTTAAGTTATCATCACTTGGTGGGTGTTACGAGAATATCGACATTTTATTGCGTTCCCTAAAGTGGCTTCCCTCAAATAAGATACATGATGGAAAATAGAGTGGATAAATTTTTCTCTAATGAAACATTTGTAAGTTAACCAATTTTAAATGTTGTCTTCTATGTACGGTACGTAGAGAAATAAGAGATATTTTCTGAATTGCAGAATAATTTAATCTAATATCGTGCAAGCCATTTAAAGACAAAACATGAAGTTACTGATATCTGATGAGCACGGGTACACAGGTGAAGTACTTGAAAGCTTAGATGGTAGGTAGTCGTTAACGTCTCATTCTCTAAAATATTATTAGAGACGAAACCAGAAACACGTGAAACAGTACAAATAACATTTAAATACACTAGTGACTTACCCGGGATTCGAATTCAGAAAAACTTATAAAATTAAGCTAGCTGGCAATCATTTGCAACCAATTCATAAACGAGGAGACTAACATACTTTAAACATATAAGTAAATATAGCCTACCACAGTACAACTTCTTCGGCGTATTTGAAAAAATCAATGATGGTTTACCGAGATGCATAAAAACTATAATATTTAATTCTGGTTATCCTACAAAATGACGGAGAAATGAGGATATGAATTGACAATTTTGATGGATATTACGGATACTGTCAGCATACAAAGATTTGTTTATGTTTTTTAAGATTTCGTAGATAGAAAATTAGGAATAAATGGTCATATGTCCACCATTTGGTAAATGCCTGACTTTACTTTTCAAAATTTATTAATTTACATAGCCTGTCATAGTGCTAATTGTTTACCAAATTTGGTAGAAATCGGTTGTTTTTGCGGAGATGAAATAATATTATTTTGTCAAGTAACACCATTTTACAAAATTGCCGACAAAAGAGATTTTGTTTACTTATTTAATTGCTGTTATAAGTACAGCCATCATACAAAATTGCATTGGAATTAATAACATAGTAACGACGATATAACATACAAAGTTAAAATAGTTTTCTGGCTGCCATTTTGAAAATAAGTGCCTGACTTAACTAAAACATACCAGTCAAAATTACCTACCGCAGTTCTACTTGTTTGCTATATTTGGTAGGAATCAGACAAGTATTCTCAAGATATGACATAAATTATTTTATTTTTTCTTGTGGCACTATCTTACAAAATTGAGGACAAAAGAGGCTGAGTGTAGACAGGTTTTATGTTTGTTTTATATAGTCTCAGCATTCAAAGTTAAGTTTGGTTTGATTAAAGGTTTCTGAAGATAAAGCATACTATTCTACAAAGCTATATGGCCACCATTTTGAAAACAAGTGGCTGACATTCTTGAAACATATTTTTTCATACCAACCGCGGCAGTACTACTTGATTGCAAAATTTGGTAGGAATCTGTTAATTGTTTTCAGAGAAATTATACAAAAAGGACTATCACACAAAATGGCGGACAAAATGTGCGATTTTTGCATACTTGATGCTCGTAATAGGAACTGCCAATGCTCGTTGGAATTTTTTAAATGCTATTGCAATTATATAAAAACCTTACATTATTTTATAACCGCCATTTTGAAAATAAGTGTCTTATAACGTTTAATTACTAACTTTTAATTGGCGTAACAACTTATTTATTATGTGCCAAATTTGGCAAATAATGTTCGAGTATTTTTTGAGTAGTAATGTAAATTATTTATTTTTGCCTGCGGTGCTATCTTTCAAAATTGTGGAGAACCGTGAATTTTTTTTAACTTATATTAATTATGCTTGTAATACACACCGTCAGCGTACATAGTTTTCTAAGAAAAGGCCAATGGGTATGGAAGTTATTCCAAATAACCCTTAAAATTATTGTATTTTCCACCATTTTGAAAATAAGATACTTATTAAGTTTAATAACTTTACTTTACCTGGCAAATAATAGTATTACTTTCGTGTCAAATTTGGCGAATATAGGTTCACTAGTTTTCGAGATATTTTATTTTTCATGTTGAGCTATATTCCAAAATGGCGGACAAATAGCAATATTCTCCCTTGAATTTAATGCTTACAACTTGCGCTGTCCGCATACAAAATTTGGTTAACACAGGTTGAATATTTTTCGATATATGACATATCGCCCTAAATTTTTAACTCTCGCATTTTGAAAGTAAGTGCCCAGCGTGGTCGAAAACTATAAAAGACAGGTGTCCTTACATAGTACTATATGAGTACCGAGTTTGTTGAAATTCTGTAACCGTGTTCAAAATTCAAAGGGAGGAAACATCCAGCACACACATACACACACACAGGAAAGTGATCCCATAAGCTTTACTTTTGTTATGAAGGTAGCTAAAAAATCCATTTACGAAACTTTATGAGTTAAATATTACCACTTTAATAAAAATTTCCAAAATAATTTATTTTCGTCACTTTACGTTTTGGTATTAATAATAGTGACAGCAAACGTGATGTTTTTTTAACGTTTTCAATTATGGATAAATAGTTAGTAAAATATTTTATATGTTTAGAAACACTGGTAATTTGGGCTGATATTAGTTAATTGGTTGCATTAATTTCCTGTAGGTGATGGACGATTACGTGAATATTAGTTGTAAATATCAACTGATATACATTTATTATCAGATGATATTAAGTCAAGGTTTTTTTCTTTGTAGGAATTGTAAACTATTTGGAAATTATTAATATATATGTTTAATTAATTAAGACCCCATATCTTAAATAAACCGTCTAGCACACTGATTTTAAGAAATTTTAACACTGGTATGAGAAAAGGGATGGATGCATTCATTCAATAATCGAGTTATAAAATAGATATTATCGCAGCGTAAAATTTAATTGAAATAATGGTTGTAGTAATAGGCCAGAAATATTAATAAATTTGGGAATTCTAACTAGGAGAACGTAGGCAGATATGGAAGCACTGCCCACATTAATGGTGTGATTAAGTAGTTAAATAATTAGGGTTACGGAATCTGTAAACCACCAAATAAATGATGCTGTAGATAGTGTGAATTATAATATAAATAGTCAAAATAGTAGCTTTAGTGAATCTGTAAGTAGCCCAATAAGTAGTGTAAGTGTATATGTAAATTGCCAAATTAGTAGTGTTTGTGAACTGGTTGACAGAAAAATAGACAGATTTAGCCAAGTAGTGAACAATAAAATAGACTGTGTAAACCAAAAGATAGAAGCCATTAGAGAACTAGAGCGTATCACAATAGACTGTGTCGATAAGAAAATTGATAGTTATAGTGAAACTATGGACAGTGCAGACGATACAGTAGACAGCGTTGTGCAGCAGAAAATAAAACAGGAAATAAGCGCTCTCAAGAAGGAATATCAGGATTTCCTGCAGCAGCAGAAAAGAAGACATGCAGCGGCTGAAGATCCTCCAATGAGAGCACTGATAATTACAGTAATGGGCGAGTCCTCACCCATCAGAGGAAAGAGAAGGCTGCTCTTAAAGCTTGGTAACCATAGTATAGAGCACGATGTTTACATAGCAGAAATAGAGGACGAGTGCGTTTTGGTACTTTATGTGTTACGTAAGCTGGGGTGTTGTAGTGGTACTCGATCATTTGGGTTGTTATGGGAGGGCAATGCCGAGTTGGTAGGTTCAACATGATGACACTTATCTTCGACAATGAGCGGCCTGCTAGTGTTTGGTTAGCCCACTGTACTCTCTACGTCTAGTGAAATTTTTATTCAAGGTAGACGTAAAGGTAAAATGTATCAGGCTGTTGGGCATTCCATCAGATGGGGTTAATATAACAAGGCCTATGTTTACTTCAAACTCGGACATTTTGCTATTATAGATTATTAATTTATCTTACAGTGCTATCAGTCCTGAGGAGGGGGNTTTACTTCAAACTCGGACATTTTGCTATTATAGATTATTAATTTATCTTACAGTGCTATCAGTCCTGAGGAGGGGGCCACGAAGGGGTTTGCAGGCATGTCTCACAGATACCTCCAATTATTCCCGCTTCGATGATCCAAAATACCGAATGACTTCTACCAGATCTTTCGGGGAACTGCTAAAAAAAAAAAAAAACAGGTAACCTGAGTTGGCGACAAGAGGAGGCTGTCTCAGAATTAATACTAAGAAAAGGGTATAATTTCTCCTGTTATCCAAATAACATTGGTGGAAATAATGTTGCATGCGATCACATAGATACCGGGGAGCAGATATGGAGTTTGGTGTGATAGAAGCATCAGTCAGTCCGAGGTGTTCTACCATTGTGTTTGTTAAAAAGAAAGGTTGCTCTGTGAGATTTTGTGTTTATTGCCACAAATTTGATAATGTGAGTACAAAGATTCTGATCAACTCCCAAGGATAGACGACACACTGAACAACTTGAGGGTTCACAATGGTTTTCTACTTTGGATATGAAAAGCGGGTATTGCCAATGCAAGGTGTACCAAGCAGACAAAGAACAAAACGCATTTTGGGTTAAAGGGAAACGAACCTGGTTATTCAAGGTTCTGCCATTCTGGTTATGCAATACTCCTGCCACCCTTAAATGTACTACGAAGGTCCTCTCCTCAGAAATTTGCTAGGGGTACTTAGACGAGATTATGATCGCAGGTAGGACATTCAAAGAGCACTGGACATGCCTAGACTCTGTGATTGAGAAAGTAGCCCCTGCTCACCTTAAATTTGTTCGTAAGAAATGCCACCATTTCCAAGAGATAATTAATATTTTAGGATATGTTGTTCCGGCCCAGGGAATTAAAACAGACCCCGAGAAGTTTCCAGCGATACAATATAGGCCACCACCAACTCGCTAAACTGAAACGCGAAGTTTCCTGGACTGATGTGCTTACTACAGTCGATTTGTGGCAGGGTTCTCCACGATCGCGAAGCCACTTCATCAATTCACCCTAGATATGGTATAAAACTTCCGTTTTTTAATTTGAAATTCTTCGTAAATGCTTGGCAATCAGGTTATATATTGCCACATTAAAAGATCGTCATTGGCACTTCCAGAATATAAAGTCCGGTTGAAAGTGTTTGTCACTTATGGCACACTATACAAAAATATTTACAGGAATGTTTTGAAAATATATGACTACCCACTTAAGTCATAAATTTAGATAGAATACAAAAGTATAACTTGACACACAAACTGAAATAATATAATGGTTTCCCGAAATAGGACAAGAAATCTTGATTTTGCGTGTTATTCTAGTTTTTTAAAATGGTGGAGAGAATAGTGCATTTATTATTTCATTTGGTGCTTGCAGTGACATTGCCAGTGTACGATACTAACTTATAATATGTTACATTGTTTCGTATACATAGCATAGTAACCTAAAATATAGCATATTAACCTATATATAAACGCCATTCTGAAAATAAATTTAAGGGACACTTAAAATATATAACCGAATATGGAAAACCATATATCAATTTCTTTGCCAAATTTGGTAGGAATATGTAGATTGTGTCCCGAGATATAATGAAAAATTAGTTTAATTCTGTGGTGCTATCTTACAAAATGGGCGGAGAAATTTGGTCTCTGCATATAAACATTTGATGGTTGTAATAATTACTATCACCATACAAAGTAAAGTTAAAATCAATTACAAAGTTTCGCAGATAAACCGTATTAAGTTACAATGACTATATAAAATTAATTTAGAAAGTGAGTGTTTCATCCACTAACAAATACAAATTACAATCGCCTGCCGCAGTATTACTTTTTTGCCAAAATTGGTTCGAATTGGTTAATTGTTTCCCAAGATGTGATATAAAAATTATTTATTTATCTGGAGCTATCTTACAAAATGGTGGGCAAAGAAGGCTCCGTGTAGACAAATCTGATGGTGCTAATTTTAATTATTTCATCTTTCTAAGTTATGTTGAAAATGGTTACATGGTATTGTAGATTTTACTTAAAAATCTAAAGTGTTTATGTGGTCGTTATTTTAAAAACATATAGATTTATATGGTCTACCGTAGTACTACTTGTTCATCAAATTTTGTAGTACCGATATATAGTTTCACGAGATTTGGCATGAAAACTTCAGTTCTTGATATGGGAAAATCTTAAAAAAAGGCAGACAAAATTTTATATATTTGGCATATACGATTCTTGTACTGTATAGTTTCAGAATACAAAGTGTGGTCGAAATTGGCAGCATGGTATAATAGATAGGACAAATAAACCAAAATGATTTGTGTGGCCGTTATATTTTAAATAAATGCGTTATCATTTTTAGCTGCGTTAGGTTTACATAGGCTGCTACAGTATTACTTATGTATTTCTATCTTCCGAAATGGCGCACTAACGACTTTATATATATGTGAATTCAATGCGTACACGATGCATTGCCAAAATGCAAAATTTTGGTTTAATTAGATTCCATGTTTATAGAGATTGACATAGCGCCCTCGCAGAGACTTAAGATAAGGTAGACCGATTCTTCATCTTCTGCGTATGTACCAAAATTTACCTACCCAAAACCAACACAATTGTCAAAGTCACATGGTTTACAGTGATGAGCGCGTTTCTTTATATCCTTGTTTTCAAAAAGCAAGCAATTTTATAGAATTTTTTTTTTTACCGATTTGAATTTAATCAAACTGCATTACAAATTGATTAGAAAAAGGAGACAAACATCTCAAATCACTTCTTTATTAAACAGTGATCGAACCTCATCCGCGTAATGTTGGCAGCATAGCAGTTCAACTATGGAACTTAAAGAATGGTTTTTGCTCAACGATCGAGACAGCTCTACCCCATATTCACTCTACGGTTTCTCACTGCATGGCATGGCCGATTTCGTCCCCACTCCTGCTTCTCTCAGC
Organism: Clitarchus hookeri; assembly: GCA_002778355.1. Classification (NCBI taxonomy): domain Eukaryota; kingdom Metazoa; phylum Arthropoda; class Insecta; order Phasmatodea; family Phasmatidae; genus Clitarchus; species Clitarchus hookeri. The sequence continues at coordinate 543,894 of NQII01001206.1, forward strand.
AACTTGCCCCGTTTTTGTTATCACCTCGCTGTCCACAATTCGTTACCTATCTCTTTGAGTGCCTGGATAAAAATTATTTTCGTGATTCCTTTCCAGGGTATATAAAAAATAATTTAAAATTATTACAAATGACTCCAAAGAAATACCTATACATATAACTCTAAATAAATGCTTTGAAGAAATACAAATTTCTGTGACAATCCAAGCCCAAAATAACATTATTCACATCCACTCAAATAAATGCAATAATTACTAAATAAAGTTTATTATGTCATATTTTGGGACACAATTAACCAATTCATTACACATTTGGCAAACAAGTAATACGGCAAGTGATGATAACTGATAAGTTTTAAGTGGGGGAAACGCTTATAATTAAAATGGCGGTCATATGTATATACATTTTAGTTTAGTATTATATATCTTCGTAACTATGAAATCAATTTCAACTTAACTTTGTGTGATGGCAGTATATAAACTGCTAAAAAAATGTTTGATCAGAGAATTACTGTAACAAAAAAAGAGTAATATAACGTTTCCCTTTTATGCAAGGAGGTTGCAAAGGCATGTGTTACAAAATAACACGAATATTACAAAGATTTTCAGTTGGTATCACAAAAATAAACAAAATACACTTGCTGTCTGTTCATTTGGGAAACACCATCGTTATATTCTAGTTTATTGCCTCTTACCACATTTATTAATCATATCCTCCAGAACTCCAAATATATATGATGTACCGAAACAGACTAAGAATGAGGTTATGAAGCCACTTTTGTGAGAAATTTGTCCCATTCTGTCAGTGTTTCTAAAATAAGCTACTCTACATTACTGGGTTGTTGATGGCGTGCTTGAATGGCAGTTTTCAAAAGGTCCCAAACATGCTTCATGCTGTGGATTTCTGGACTTACTGCTGGCCAAATCATTCTTTCAATGCCTGCTTGCTGACAGTATTGATCAACAACTCATGCACATTGTGCGCGGGCATTATCATCCACCTGCAGAAACATTACACCAAATGCCTGTCGGTAAGGGTTCACAACAGTCATGAGGACATCTGTGATGTACCTACAGCTGATCTGTCATTGTGCCATAAATATGAACTAAATGCATTCGACGTCCAATCATGATTCCTGCCCAGACCAAGATGCATGCATGCCTCATCTTCTCCACACCCTGAACCTTCTAAAATGTGGCCTTAAACAAATCCTCGTCTCATCAGTAAATAGAACATGAGACCATTCTTCAGGTGTCCACACGTGAGGACCCCGTGCCTATCGGAAACGGTTCTGCCGATGTTGTCTGTAGCGAAAATGGCGTCTCTTGTGTCTCCTAGAACGTAGACTCCCTCTTGAAGACGATTGCGCACGGTATGGTTATAGAGTTGTACTTCCGAGGCTACTGGGAGATGATCTCGTATCTCCCTTGCTGTTGAGGTATTAGTAGATGGAAATGACCGGTTCCACGCCACCTGGCTAGAATGTGGGAGCAGGGAGCCATTGGTTATATAAGACAGCATCTCGGCCCCAAAAAAATGCCATTTGTACCTGTTTTTCGCTCGAAATAGGGTGTTTTTCCCCAATAAATGCCTCGTTTTGCCCAAAATATACCGTTTTCCCTTAAAAATTTATCGAATTCCGCTAAAAAAATGCCATGGCTTGTTCTCGTCAAACACGCAGCGTCAAGCAGCTCCCGAAAGAAACGCCACGCCAAGGTCACCACAAATAGTTCCCAGATTCCTCACACAAGCGCTAACGCATGGTGCCGAACACGATAGTTTCCAGATCGCTCACTCATACATCTCAGCTATCGGACACCGATCATGATAGTTCCCAGATCGCGCACCTATGCATTCTAGCGCTAGCGCTCGGCGTCGAACACGTAAGGACACGTGGGGAGAACCGAAGCAGAATGAAAGAGGGTAAATCCCGAGAAATAGCTGATAGATAAGCCCTCGACGAGGGCCACAGGGGATGCCCCGACGAGAATTAGTGCAGACCCAGCTCCGTAGGAATCCCCGCCACAGTAACCGCACCCTCCCTCCACCATCGTAGGGGCGCACAAACCGCTGATGAGACACGAAATCATGCACAAAAACGCGCGAGGTGCACCGATGATTTCCCGATTTCTCTCTCTATAAACTGCTGACAGCTAACTTGAATATAGAGGGACAGGAGTTAAATTCACGAGGCAGCCAAGGCGGAGTTCAGTTGTTCAGAGGCAGTTGTTCAGAGTCAGTTGAATCTGCGTCGTTGAGAGGCGCTGGACCAGCGTCAGCCAGAATCAGTCAGGCAGACATATCGCACACAGACAAGAGGTAGTCGGGTGAGGCAGTCGAGGCCGGATTCTNATCGTAGGGGCGCACAAACCGCGGATGTGACACGAAATCATGCACAAAAACGCGCGAGGTGCACTGATGATTTCCCGATTTCTCTCTCTATAAACTGCTGACAGCTAACTTGAATATAGAGGGACAGGAGTTAAATTCACGAGGCAGCCAAGGCGGAGTTCAGTTGTTCAGAGGCAGTTGTTCAGAGTCAGTTGAATCTGCGTCGTTGAGAGGCGCTGGACCAGCGTCAGCCAGAATCAGTCAGGCAGACATATCGCACACAGACAAGAGGTAGTCGGGTGAGGCAGTCGAGGCCGGATTCTGATACAGGCCGAGTCAATTGTCTCCCCTCCCCGAGACGGGAGTTGTTCGGTGGCACAGCCGCGAGACGAGTTAGGTGCAGCCGAGACGGGAGGCGAATGAGACACGGGGTAGGCAGTCGTGTGACGGGAACAGTGTAGAGAACTTATGAGTAAATTCCCGGAAACGAGCGGCAGCCGTATACCGAGAGGCGCCATTCCCCGAGAAGACGTAGTCGTGCGCCGGAGGGCGACAAGGCAAGCAGTCAGTCAGTAAGTAAATTGTGACATCACCGGGGAGAGAACCCAGGAACAGCTGAAATTTCATGTGTAAATTTCTGAGACAAACCAAGTAGAAGTGCCGAGAACTTATGAGTTCATTT
>NQII01001207.1:0-21842 GCA_002778355.1 Clitarchus hookeri
GCGAACGGACATCTGTGGTATCATCTTTGCGCGGGCCTTTGCAGCGAACGGACAGCTCTGGTAACAACTTGGCGCCGGTCTTTGCAGCGAATGGACAGCTGCTGATAACAACTTGGCGCGGGCCTTTGCAGCGAACGGATAGCTCTGGTAACAACTTGGCGCGGGCCTTTACAGCGAATGGACAGCTCCTGATAACAACTTGGCGCGGGCCTTTGCAGCGAACGGACAGCTCTGGTAACAACTTGGCGCGGGCCTTTGCAGCGAACGGACAGCTCCTGATAACAACTCGGCGCGGGCCTTTACAGCGAACGGAGAGCTGCGGTAATAACTTGCCGCAGGCCAATCTAGGTTTACATTAAGTGACTCTGTAGCATCCTTAACACAGGGTACATTTCTGGGATTTCTTCGGAAGAATAAAGTTCCTTTTTCGTTGCCGTTAATTTCCTAGTATTAGGAATCATGTACCTTCTATTTCCTGCATTGCCACAGCAAGGCACTAACTTATATGCTACAGCAAATTCTTCCATGGGCGGCACAAGGAGGTAGGAAATGACGAAGGTGGAGGGGCGATCGGAGCGAGCACCTCCCCCGAGAATATGAATTAGCGGATAAATATCGCAGTATGTTATTTTCTGGATTGGAAAGTAACTACCGTGCCTCGCTTGCCATGTGTGAGAAAAATCTGTGAATACGTGATTTAAATTTGGATACACTAAATGTTATGCCAGATATAAATAAAATGCCGAAGTTTGCTTAATGTATTTATAAACCAACTTAAATATTTTGGCTAAAAAACTGATTAGTGTCAGACGAACACACATTACTTTGTCAATACTGCTTATTATAAAATGATAACTGCTAAATTTTAACGTGAAAATTGAAGTTTTTTCTAGTGGATAAAACCCATGTACCTCCCCTCATACGTCGCCATTAGCACGTCTAATACTTATAGCAATTCCTTACCCCCACTCTTCAACCTTAACTTCTGAGGGCCATGTTAAAAAATGGACCTGCATACGCAACTGCATTTTATATTATATTGTTGAAGTTAAATTGTCCAGCCCACTGTCACTAGGGACCAAATCAGGTGAATAAAGATAAATAACAGCAAATCAATTATTATGACATTGAAAATATACATCGAAGAGCCAAAAAAACTGGTACTCCTGCCTAATATCATGTAGGGGCCCCCGCGAGCACGCAGAAGTGCCGCAAGACGACGTGACATGGACTCGACTAATGTCTGAATGTATGCAGGAGGCAATTCACACCATGAATCCTGCAGAGCAGTCCACAAATCCATAGGAGTGCGAGGCGGTGGAGATATCTTCTGAACTGCACGTTGCAAGGCATCCCAGATATGCTCAATAATGTTCATGTCTGCTGATTTAGGTGGCCAACGGAAGTTTCTAAAGTCAGAAGAGTGTTCCTGGAGCCACTCGGTAGCAACTCTCGACGTGTGGGGTGTCGCATTGTCCTTTTGGAATTGTCCACGTCCGTCGGAATGCACAATGGACATGAATGGGTGCAGGTGATCGGACAGGATGCTTACGTATCTGTCACCTGTCAGAGTCGTATCTAGACCTATCTGGCGTCCCATTTCACGCCAACTGCACACGCCCCATACCATGACAGAGCCTCCACCAGCTTGACCAGTCCCCTGTTGACATGTAGAGTCAATGAATTCATGAGGGTGCCTCCATACCCGTACATGTCCATCCGCCCGATACAATTGGAAACGAGACATGTCAGACCAGGCAACGTGTTTCCAGTCATCAACAGTCCAATGGCAGTGTAGGCGGGCCCAGGCGAGGCGTAAAGCTTTGTGTCGTGCAGTCTACAACGGTACACGGGTGGGCCTTTGGCCCCGAAAGCCTATATCAATGATGGTCCGTTGAATAGTTCGCAGGTTGGCACTTGTTGATGCCCCAGCATTGAAATCTGCACCAATTTGAGAAAGGATTGCACGTCTGTCACGTTTATTGATTTTCGTCTGTTGTCGTTTGTCCCGTTCTTTCATGATCTTTTTCCGGCCGCAGCGATGTCGAAGATTTGATGTTTTACCGGATTCTCGATATTCACGATACACTCGTGAAATGGTCGTACGCGAACATGCAAATGTTATCGCTACCTCAGAGATGCTATGTCCCATCTCTCGTGCGCCGAGTATAACATCACTATCAAACTCACTTAAATCTTGATAACCTGCCATTGTAGCTGCAGTAACCGATATATCTGCCTACCGCATCGCGTTACTGTGATTGGTTGGATACCTTTTGTTATTAGTATACCCACGCCTATACAAGTTGGTTTTTGGCTCTTCAGTGTATAATGGGCACGCTGGGAAGCGCCCAGTAAAATTGGCAACGACAGAGAAAGGAGTCCCGTGTATTTAACGTCGAATGAAAAGTTTTATGTAAACATTTGTGAGTACTGAAATTATTTCTCTTGCTTTCTGGTTTTTTTTCCAAATACATAAACGTGTAAGAATAAGCATATTTGAAAAATAGTTACTTTCTTAATGATCTCAGAGAGTCACTTGACGGAAGTGTGAATGCAGTGCTGAAGCCTATTGCAATGTTAATTGTACATTAGGCGACAGAATACACTACGCACATACAAGTAGATTGTAAGCAGTGCTTTCAAGTGCTCATATTGCCGTGAACAGTCTTTACAAGTCTATCCTGACCTTTACGCAATTGTAAGTCGTTGTATTGACGCGAAAGACTTACGTGAGTTCTTACAAGCCGTAACAATTATTCAAACTATTTTAATACACAGAAATCCAACTGCTAGGAAAGGGGCAAACACACTAGTGACTAAAAAAATCATTACGTACAATATACAAAACCAAATTTGACTGCGACTGTAGAAGTCAACTAACTTACTGTTGCGGAAAGTTTTTGGCGGCAGTTTGTGAATACCCACGATTTGATACCACCGACGGAAACTGTGTAAAATTATCTTATAAACGTGTTTTCGACTATTGCGTTTCTTTATCCCCCCATCTTGACTTTCAAACGCTCGTAGGTTGCAATTCACCTGTTTTGTAAGCATTTACATCTCGAACATTCTTAACAGTCCCGCTGAACCTCGTNGCAATTCACCTGTTTTGTAAGCATTTACATCTCGAACATTCTTAACAGTCCCGCTGAACCTCGTGGAAGGCTGCGTGAGTCCATTATTACAAATTTTCGTGAGTCTGTACAAGGAAATGTTTACGGAAATGCAGAGTTAATGATGAAAACCGGAGCTGAGCTCGGGAAATACAAAATACGGAACGGTTTATGGAAGGAACGATGTCCATTCTACACGAAGCTTTCTTCGCAACTGTAACCAGAAAATTAATTTTTCTGCGGCATTTACGATATCCACCCCAACTAGCCCTATTACTTCAAAAAGTAGCACATAACATACTTGTAACCATTGGCAACACCTAATTCATTAAAATATAATAGAAACGAAAAATTTATGTATGTCACATTTAGAGAAATAACATTTATACCTATCGTTTTCATAAGCATGTTGTAGGTGAGTCGCAAATCACGGACTGCGAAAGTTTTCATCTGTATTAAAATGTCGCTCCAGAATTACACTTTTTCATTTTTTAAATTTCCTCTTTTTTTCATATACGCTATCAAACACCCGCATGCCGGTGATAGAACATTTTTCGTAGCCTCCTTTTTTAAACAGGATGTACATTAAAAACTAAGACGAACTTACGGAAGTTAGTTATGGAGGACTTGACGCCTCGTCGACAGCGAGATCATACGAGGCGGAGCAAGTCACCCAGCGAAGGAGGAACGGGGAAGGAATAGGCCATGGCCTGCAGTAAGGAGCCATCCTAGCATTCACCTCGAGTGATTTAGAGAAAACATGGAGAAACGAAACCAGGATGACCAGGATTCGAACCCAGGTCCACCCGAATGTAGGTCGAAGGTTTACCATTGTGCCATCTCGCTCGCTTTTATGGAGATGTCCCGCGAATTCAGGGTCTGTTATGTGAAATTTACGGAAAGTACATTAAAAAAAACGACTAGTCCGTAATTTCACGGAGTGTCCTGGAGAAGGTTTTTACTAAGGGTTTTCCGAGAAATGAAAAATCTTTTAAACAATTTTTTTTACTATTTGTTGTACCTTATTTATATAAATTTTGTCTTTTATATGTGTGTAGAATGTAATAATGTTGCACATATTGGCGTGTCAAAGCATTAGTGAACATAGAGAGTCTCTCGCGCGAAAATGCGTAAGTAGGTACACTGTTAAAATGCCTTCTTCTCTGAGGCCGTTTCCGAAATGACAAATTCGTTATTTTGTAATTTGTAATTTCGTGGTTTTCAATTTGGACGTTGTAGACAGTCACTTGTTTATCACTCGCGGCAACGCATTTTTTTTATCAACAGTAAAANGGTTTTCAATTTGGACGTTGTAGACAGTCACTTGTTTATCACTCGCGGCAACGCATTTTTTTTATCAACAGTAAAATTTTTTTTATCCGAATTTAATATTTAAAACGGACGCAATATTTTTACAATAATCGGAATGCTGCGAATATGTTATTAAATAAGAAAATAATAAATTATGCAATAACGACTTAAATTTTTTTTTTGAGATTTATATATTGACAAAGCCTGATGCATTATACGAACAGTTATTTGTTAAAAAAAAAAAACGTTNTTTTTTTTTGAGATTTATATATTGACAAAGCCTGATGCATTATACGAACAGTTATTTGTTAAAAAAAAAAAACGTTTTAATTACGCATTCGCGTATGTGTTTTGAAGGTCAAAATTAACCTGGTGCTGATTTTGTTATTTTGCATTTTTTTGCTAACATACGCTAGATAAAATGTACGAAATACCAAATTACCAAAAACATCACCAATTTTGTATACAAAATCGGGTCACTTGTCAACAAAATGTGCCATTCCGGACACGGCCTGAGTGTTTCTCGGAGAGGGATACAGTTGATTGCTGTGTGTTTCCTTAGTCGTTCCATAAGCCGGAAGATGGCAGCGGGTGTTGGGAGAAGGGGGGAGGGAGGGTGGAGGCGTTTGTGGTCGGATGCCGCAAGGATGGCGGCCTTCTCCGGAGGCGGCGTGGCGTGTTGCTGGGAAGCTTGCACAGTCACTGCGTGGCGTTACAACACTACCTTCTCCTCCCACAACCGCGGCTCGATGATGTTCCTTTCCTGTTCGGGCCGCACATCCCAGCCTGCACTTCCGCCCTCGCAGCCAGCCCTCGTGACGCAGCTCCCACGAGCCGCTCATCTGCGCTAGCGTTGCCCACGTTACGAACAAGACGAGCTTTCTTACGCCACAGACCATCGACTGAAGATGAGGTGGACCGCTTGCTCGTCACTTGCGCATGTGCCCAACATTCACCTACTCCAAACCAACACAACTCTCAAAGTCAACAGTGATGAAGGTCTTTGTTTACATCTTATTTCTTAAGTGACAAGCACTGTCATGTAAATAAAATACTTTTACCAATCTGAATTTAACTAAACTGCATCACAAATTGGTTACAGGAAGTATACATACATCTCAAAGCATTTGTTTACAAATCGGTTTTCTAACCTGAAATACAATCCTTGCCGTTTTTGCTTGAGGTGTTGGCAGAAAAGCAGTTCGATGTTGGGACCCGGAGATTGGTTGTGTGCAGCCAGCGAGATCGATCTACATCATCTGTAGTCTATGGGAGAGTTTGAGGGAAAATTTCCACCGCTAGGTGCGCAGTGTTCCAAAGAGATCACTTGTATTAAAANTCCACCGCTAGGTGCGCAGTGTTCCAAAGAGATCACTTGTATTAAAATTTTAAACTACGTGAATAATAAAAAAGGAAGATTTTATTTAGTTATGAAGTTATTTTGTATATTATTTATTATTTTTGCTATGGTTTTGTTTTTTTTTAACGTAGAACATAAAAAAAACCGGTACACATGCTACACTAGCGCTTCCAAGTAGACCCAAATTTTAGTTGCCAAACTAAAAGCGTTGGGTTTTCCAACCTGAGTAGAATAAACCTCAGCTCCGCTCTTCTGGAGTCCAGAGTTGCCAACCTTTTTCAGAGAAAGTTTTTAAAACGGTGTACAAAAATCGCCAGGTTGTAAGAGGCCGCGGTGGTGTAGTGGTTAGACTACTCCCCTCCCATCAAGGCGAACTGGGTTCGATTCCCGGTGGGGTCACCCGCTGGATTCCCGCATGATGCCACTGGTAGGTGGGTTTTCTCCGGGATCTCCCGTTTCCCCCGCCCCATTTTTTTTCAAATTTGTCAACAGAATCGAAAAATCTCTTTTGGTGACATCTATCTTAATTTATTCCTTAAAATCGTAACTTTTATTTTTACTTAAACAAATTTCTTAGGAAATCTTAATGCAAAACACAGTTGTATTTTTACTGTGCACGTTTAGAAATACTATTTGACGACATGCATAATAGTCGCAAAGAACAGTTGTTACTTCATATTCTGATCGCTATTCGTAAATGGATGCCGATGAAAAATATCGAACAGTTTTAAAACGACAAACATACGACTGTAGCCCTGCGCTCTGATTGGGTGCCTCGGCATACGAATGTAGCACTGCGCTCTGATTGGGTGCCTCGGCATACGGCGCCCTTAAGGCAGCTGCGGTCACCGTAAAAAATGCATTATATTATATTTGTACGAAATTCTGCTCAACTAGTAGATATTACTTACAAGTGCTGGTTCTTCGCATAAAATACTTTTAGACTGCACATTTTTCACACAACGGTCTGTTGAAATCACAACTTTAGTGTTCTCGGAAAGTACAAATTATGCAAAATAACTCATCGAAAAGATACAATTCACATTGAAATAAAATACTCAGATACGCCAAGGAATCCTTAAAATCATGCTCTGAAATATTTTCGTAATTTTTGAAAATCACTTNAATAAAATACTCAGATACGCCAAGGAATCCTTAAAATCATGCTCTGAAATATTTTCGTAATTTTTGAAAATCACTTCAAATAAGTAAACGTTTGCATATTATTATTTGCAGCAGTCTACCATTTTTTTTTTGTTAAAATGAGTTTTGCTAAAACTACCTTAAAATTAATTAAGGCATAAGCTTTCAGTCACCGATGTTAAATTTTCTGAAAATGAAGGCTTTAACTTATTTATAAGTACGTACCAAAAACAAAAAAATATGATATGGTGATTTTGACATGCCATGATGCAAAAACCATACGATCTAAACCTTTTTATGCGACGAAAGAGTACTTAATAAGTAATGTCTATAAGTTAAACGTTGTTTCGCAAGAGCATAACATAAAGAATAATTTTGTGGACCAGCATCGATGAAGTATTAATGAAAATGTAGAGTTGAAATTAGTGGCAAATTATTATTTTTTGTCTTATACGTTTAAGGGCACAGAGATTCGGGATAGGAACATAACTTATCTTCGTTTAAATTATAAGGTTTTACTCGACCGGCGGATACATACAGTTCACGTGTTCGCTCCATTATTCCGCACGAGCGAGTTGAAGTGAAGAACAGACAGTTGTATGATAGCGGCGGCGGCAAGTCAATGGAATGTTTTCAGTGACAGGTAAGCTATAAACCAAGAACTGCGCATCTGTTACAAAAAAACGAGCCGACACGATAATCTTTCTTGCCACGCGCTGCTGACCTTGGTTGTATTGAGTTTCTCTATTTATATAAAACATTTTCAAGTGATTTGTACCCTAGTTTCTCTAAGCGTGACTCGGGGTGCGTCGAACTATCCATGTCAAAGCCAGCAAAGTATAAATAGTGCGATGGGCATCCGGTGCCGGGAGTTGTTGAATGGATGAGTGGCTCAGTTTTAGCGATAGACGACGAGCGGCGAGAGAAGTGACCAGCGGAAGGGAAAACTGCGACTGCGAGTATCGAGCAGTGAAGAGTGCGGCTAGCAGGCTGGACTGTTGAACTGGGCGCGTGAGTGAAAGACATTTCAAATTATGGCAACTGGCAGACTGAACGTGTGTTAATAATAGGCATGAGTCAATTGACTATAACGAAACAGAGACATTGAGAAGGACGTTAATTGGAGTTGAAAAAGACATTATATATTGGGCTAACTGAGAAAAAAAATAGTTAGANAGACATTGAGAAGGACGTTAATTGGAGTTGAAAAAGACATTATATATTGGGCTAACTGAGAAAAAAAATAGTTAGAGTAGAGATAGATAACTTAATGCTATAAGCAATAGCAGTGTGAATAAATTAGAAATAAAATTTAGTTTTTTATTTTTATTGAGACCTCCATCACTTACGAACTCAGATACGCCCCTCAGACGTCTTGTGACAGTACTTCTTATCTGGTGCGTGGCGGGGTATGCACATACAGCAAGAAGGAACTAACAGAGTTCTCAGAAATGCTTCACTCAACACAAACCAACTATTATCGCCTCCAAAGTGAAAAAGAAGTATTAATTTTTTTGCAGTATTAATTTTGATTGTAGTTTTTTCTCGTCCCTCCTTTATACCGGAAGAGTAATTAATTACAGTCCATTCATGGTTAATTAAAACTTTTCTGAAATCCGAAGCCCTGCTTAATTTATACTTTTGGACTTCTCATTATGTAAATTAACTTAAACAACTCTAGAAAAAAAATCAACCNAAGCCCTGCTTAATTTATACTTTTGGACTTCTCATTATGTAAATTAACTTAAACAACTCTAGAAAAAAAATCAACGGGACAACGCATCGTATTTATACGCTAAACAAACAATCAAATAAAAATATTTTTAAAATTAACGATGACACGCGTTTCCAACAAAGCTACCTGGGAACTTAAATGTATTTGTAAGAAATGTTTAGTTTAAAAATTAAATAACAAAACTAAATAATAGTTTACATAATAACTATTTCTTATTGCCCATACCCAACAAAACTCTTTTTCTTCTGTTTTTAATTCGTANAATAATAGTTTACATAATAACTATTTCTTATTGCCCATACCCAACAAAACTCTTTTTCTTCTGTTTTTAATTCGTATTAAATATGAAATAAACAGATTTATTGATAAAATGTGAGCGAAAGTTTCATTTGGCAAATGGTTTGATTAAAAAAGTGCGTAGAAACCTCCAACAGCCTGTAGTCAGATATGACCAGTGAACTTAACTACAGCTGATATTTAAGAGGGCGTGAAGCTAGCATTGATCATAAACACGTCTATCTAAGTCTACAGGTTTTCGGAGAACAGTATAGAACATAAAAAAAGGCCAATCCTAAATTACAAAGTTTGCCAACTTCGTGAGCAAATATAATGCTACGGTGATGCCATTCTAACGAGCTATTTCTGACTCCAAAATTTTGTGCACTCAGATGCGGCGCGTGATTGTGCTAACAGAATACAACACTCTGGCAAAAATTATTATTCAGAATGTTGGCAGCAATTACAATGTAGGATTTCTGTCTTTATATGTATATATATATATATATACACCCCCAAAACATGTGGCATTCAAGTTTCTTCTTTAAGGGAAACTTTGCCCTGCTATAATAAATGGTTGATTTTTCTAGTGTATTTATATTTTTAAAAAGAAAATTCTGGTAGCACACCTATACCTATATTCTATTCGCGGTTTCCTCACAATTTGTAAATCTATCCTTTGAACAATCATTCCATGTATGACGTGTTTGGTTATTTCCTAAATANTGTAAATCTATCCTTTGAACAATCATTCCATGTATGACGTGTTTGGTTATTTCCTAAATATGGCATGTATCACAAGCATTTTATTATTCTGTTAACATATAAGTATGTTATTTTGGGTTAAATCAAAATTTGGCCTATAATTTATCTACAAATGATAATATTTCATTCATAACTAATATTAATGAAATACAGTGAGAAAACAACAGGTGTGTTGGTAATGCCTAGTAAGAAATAGTTGCAAAATATAATNTAATATTAATGAAATACAGTGAGAAAACAACAGGTGTGTTGGTAATGCCTAGTAAGAAATAGTTGCAAAATATAATTACACTGAGTGCGCACTAATGTGGTGAGTTGTCACATTGGTGTAATATTTTAGACTCGGTTAAGCTTTGCTTGCTTGAGGCGGAGGAATATTCTGGAAGCAGAACTTTGGCAGGGCTTCAGAAAGACTGGAAGTAACTGTGAATGAACCATAACACATTACACAACAGTACTAGCACAACGACTGAACTACGAACTCGTGTTTATATCACAATATTGTTTTCTACAAATGTTGGGCATTAATATTGTGACGTAATTATGAGTTACTNCGAACTCGTGTTTATATCACAATATTGTTTTCTACAAATGTTGGGCATTAATATTGTGACGTAATTATGAGTTACGAGTTCCCTTGTATTGTCTGTACTGTAGTGTAAGATCAATAACAAGTTAAGTATAGCAATACTATAGGGATTTTCTTTTTGAACAAATAAACAAGCAAGAAAAACCAATGGCGGATGACAGTCCCCCTTAACGCTTTCAGTCAAAAATAAATATGTAATTNAAATAAACAAGCAAGAAAAACCAATGGCGGATGACAGTCCCCCTTAACGCTTTCAGTCAAAAATAAATATGTAATTTTAGACTTTGCAAAAAACAAATCTTTTGTTCGGAACTGTACTGATATCCAGACGACAGTTTTTATTACATCGGAACCAATATATATCGATATGTGCTTTATGTTACAGGCAGCAGTGATATATGAGGCTACGGAACATAGTCTCAGCAGCGAATGAGTTCTTTCACATGTAGGGAACGTTTCTCATTGGACGGTATGTTCTGCTGTGTACAGTGCAGTCCATTCAAGTCACTTCATATGCAACGTCCCAGACAGAGGACACTATAGCTGAAAGGGTTAACCTTTATTATGTCTCTCGCCTTCTTAATCTAAAGAAATGGCCCACACACACACACNCACTATAGCTGAAAGGGTTAACCTTTATTATGTCTCTCGCCTTCTTAATCTAAAGAAATGGCCCACACACACACACTCACACACACACGTTGATGTCTTTACCAAGGATTGAACCAACCTCGTCGCTGTCGGCTAACGTCTCAATAAATGATCGTGTCATACGTGACACGGTTATGCGCGGAGACCGCAGACGAGAGGGCGTGCTCGCTACGCGGGTTCCGAACCACGTGACTGCCGACTCATTGCTCAGGAATGTCTGACTCGTGTCACAGGGGTTGGGCTCGGTCGTCTGGTCTGCCAGCCTCACAGCGACGCAAATGGAGCACCATACCCGACTGTACAAGATACACCTTATTACTAAGTATAGTTCGTTCACGGTTACTTACAACTTTTCTGAAGCCCCACTAAAGTTCTGCTTCCAGGATATTCCTCCGCCTCACGCAAACAAAGCTTAACCCGAGTCTACAAAATTACACACAAGAGGCAAAGCACCCCATTCTTGATCACCGAGTTACGTAACACACCGTGTTTGAGGGAATACAACAATGCATTGAAACTAAACACGTACCGTTCATTAAAACCTGTATGCAACGATACAATGTGCCATACAAGCTCGGGAGGAAGATTCCACGAGACCTGCTATGCAAGCTGGTATGGAAGGTTCTTTGGAATAACCTATCCAACAATACTTGCTGCCGCGCAAGTTAAGACGAGTGAATTTTTTTATTATTTTACTTCTGCAACTATGGTTCAGGAACAATCTTCACTCACGACTTTAGCATAATATGTTTATGCACAGAGACTGGCCGTTTTGTTGTTATAACTGGAACGTTTGTTTGAAATAAACACGAATGTTTTCCATAATTTTCACAAAATGCTGTTTTAAAATCCGTAAAATTTTTCGTGATTTTTATTTACTATTTATCTGCGTTTAATATATTTAGGCTCTTTATCAAAACAAAATAAACAAAATTACTCCTCCACCCCTTCTCAGATAGGCTAAAATTTCAATCTTGTAGGAAACCTTCCTTCGAAAATTGCACATGACTAATTACGAAAACGTGTATAAAAACGGCCGGCAGTTGGCCAAATCTTCTACAGAACTGTCCAGACAAGCGGCTACGCAGGCTTGCATGGAATCGCCCAAGGAATCTTCCATAGTCGCATACACGCTTAATGACAACAGTGCAGAATGAACGAGGAACGCAAACAGTTAGTGTGTGTATATTGTGCTGCGCCGTAGTTCACATTCCTGCCGTTAGGCGTCGGACCTCACATTACGTTGTTCAACTGGAACTACTTAGAGTTGTGCAATGGCTGCTACTTGTGTTGAGGAGTCTTTCTGTGTTTTGAAACTTCCCCACCACGAATTCAGCACCTAATGCAGTGGCCCCCTACATCACCGGATCTTACACTACGTTGTTCAGCTGGAACTACTTAGAGTTTTGCAATGGCTGCTACACATGTTGAGGAGTCTTTCTGTGTTTTGAAATTTCCCCACCACGAAGCCAGCACTAATGCCGTGGCCCCCTACATCGCCGGACCTCACACTACGTTGTTCAGTTGGAACTACTTAGAGTTGTGCAAGGGCTGCTACACATGTTGAGGAGTATTTCTGTGTTTTGGAATTTCCCCACCTTGAAGTTAGCACCTAATGCTGTGGCCCCCTACATCACCGGACCTCACACTACATAGTTCAGCTGGAACTACTTANAACCTCACACTACATTTTTCAGCTGGAACTACTTAGAGTTTTGCAATGGCTGCTACATGTGTTGAGGGGTATTTCTGTGTTTTGGAACTTCCCCACCACGAAATTAGCACCGAATGCCATGACCCCTTACATCACCGTACCTCACACTACTTTGTTCAGCTGGAACTACTTAGAGTTGTGCAATGGCTGCTACACATGTTGAGGAGTATTTCTGTGTTTTGGAATTTCCCCACCTTGAAGTTAGCACCTAATGCTGTGGCCCCCTACATCACCGGACCTCACACTACATAGTTCAGCTGGAACTACTTAGAGTTGTGCAATGGCTGCTACATGTGTTGAGGAGTATTTCTGTGTTTTGGAACTTCCCCATCACTAAATATGCACCTAATGCAGTGGCCCCCTACATCACCAGACCTCACATTACGTTGTTCAGCTGGAACTACTTAGAGTTGTGCAATGGCTGCTACATGTGTTGAGGAGTATTTCTGTGTTTTGGAACTTCCCCATCACTAAATATGCACCTAATGCAGTGGTCCCCTACATCACCAGACCTCACATTACGTTGTTCAGCTGGAACTTCTTAGAGTTGTGCAATGACTGCTACACATGTTGAGGAGTCTTTCTGTGTTTTGAAACTTCCCCACTATGAAGTCAGATCCTAATGCCCTGGACCCCTACATCACCGGACCTCACACTGTGTGGCTTGTTTGTGGGGTTACATCAAGACAGGGTACGCGTCGTCGTCCCCTGGGCCGGGCGTAATATTGCATATCTAAGACAGCTGATCGTCGCAGCGGTAGGCAGTATCGACAGGCCCATCTTGATGCGAGGGGGCAAGAAATATATGTATGCCGTGTCACCCGCGGTCCACACATTGGACATTTGTAGATGTCACAATAAACGGTTTGTTTTCCACCTTTATTCTGCACTGTTTTCATTACTGTACACAGTGGTTTCGTTGCAATTTTTTTTTTGTCATTCCTCAAACATTTTCGATACACCCTGTACTGTGCACAAGAACTATTTCNGGTTTCGTTGCAATTTTTTTTTTGTCATTCCTCAAACATTTTCGATACACCCTGTACTGTGCACAAGAACTATTTCTTACTAGGCATAACCAACACACCTATTATATCTCTGTTTATATTAACATTAAATATAAATGGAATGTTACAATTTATAGATAGAATATAGGTAAAAGTTCAATATAATCACGCTTGTGACACATGGCATATTAAGGAATCAACCAAACATGTCATACAGGCAATATAAAAAATATTTTGAACTATCACAATAAAAAATCTTGGAAATCAGTTACCAAGAAGATCTTTTGTAGAACTGCAACAAGTTTTCCTGTAAAATATACCAATTATATATATGTAATATTACTGTGTAATTAAATCTACATTATTAGAAAGAGGAAATAAAATTAAATTTTTTAGTCATAGAAAGCACATGTTATAAATAAATAAGAGAAAAATAAAATAATATAAAATAATTCACGAAAAAAAAAATTAAGTAATTTTTAAAAGATTGGAATTGACGTCCTTCGATAGCTTCATCGTACCTTTAACCACATAACCAACTTGCATCATCAGTATTGCCCTATTTTTACAATGTATACGGATGGGTACTGATTAAACAAGAAAAATCCTAAAGTTTTCTTCATTTGTTTTATTAAGATCATTTGAGTTGTTTTAAGTGTTTCACGTTATATACGCAAACACTGTGTATATTTTTGCGTTCAACTACGCTTTAAATCACCCCTAGTTTTCGCACTAACAGCTATTTACGGTTTTTTGTTGTTGAGTGTCCGCCATTTTATCTGAGCTCATAGATACGGGTCGGTGTAATACAAATATTTCCTGAGGCCTATTACAAACACGACTGTTGTAATTTCACGAACGAGCAATTTTACATGATATATTTTTCCACTGTTACAGACGTTTGTAAAATTACAAACCTTATTCTCAATACAGATAACAAAAACATCAGCAATGTCGGATGATTTTTTCAAAGGTTTGTTTAAAAAATGGTTGCCTGTAAAGTCGGTTTTACGGGCGAAGATTTTACGTGACAACGTAGTGCTGCGCGCGCGGCAGACCGATCATAGTTGAGTGGGAGAGAGACGCAAGGCATTCGGCGGGCCTCTCTCTCGTTCGGTGACTCATCGTAACGTTACCGAGCGTTACACTTTTTCATAAGTGACTCCCAGCCGCAACCTAATTTAAGACGTTGTCACGTCAAAAAAAAAATATCTGTCACTGCAACGAATATTCATTAAACATATTTTTTTAGTAATGCGAGAGCGTCTTTATTTATCAAGCGCGTTATTAATTTCCTTGTGGTTCGTCTAATTACATTTATTAATTGTAAAACTGCGACGCTAGCTCCACCGCGTCGTTCGTCTTTGGAATTGCTTCCATGCAAGGTGGCTTTCTCCTTGGCCGGCTCGGCTCCCCTCCTGTTTCCTCCCCTCATTTCCCTCCCTTGATTACCCCTCCTCGGTGACTCATCGTAACGTTACCGAGCGTTACACTTTTTCATAAGTGACTCCCAGCCCAACCTAATTTAAGACGTTGTCACGTCAAAAAGTGCGAAGAAACCGCGAGTAGACTATAAAGCACTTTGGTGCTGGAAAATTATTATTTATGTCGAATATGAAAGAAGGTTTTATAAAAGTGAAACATTTTCAAACAAATCCAATAATANTGGAAAATTATTATTTATGTCGAATATGAAAGAAGGTTTTATAAAAGTGAAACATTTTCAAACAAATCCAATAATAAAAGTCTATTTTAAATTAAAATCTAAGCATATTTGCATTCTAGGTGCTTCTGAAAGCATATTTAGCAGGAAAACTTTTACCAAGGAATGTTTACAAATATTTTTGATAAATATTCGGTTTTAAAAACGAAAATAATTACTTTATATCTAAAATAGATGTGCATAAAATCGATTAATAAACATTTATTACATATTTTTACTATATTTTTATTACACAAATCAGACGTTGGACTCACGTGATGGAAATATTTCTTTTTTCGAATAATGTTCTTTTTGGAATAAGCCTAATGGAAATGCGCTTTAATTGNCTCACGTGATGGAAATATTTATTTTTTCGAATAATGTTCTTTTTGGAATAAGCCTAATGGAAATGCGCTTTAATTTTTTATATAAAAACCCCCATGTTTTATTGTTTTAACAATTAAATTAGCAAATTATAGCAAAATATTTTTCAGTGTTACGAACTATGTGATTACTTCTTTCACATGCCCCTGAATCGTATTAGCCTGAATTTTTTGGTAGTGTGTGTACTGATTTAAAATGAGTTTAGAAGTTATTACATCCAGGTACAGTGCTCCACTGAAAGACACTCAACTTATACATAGGGCTTTTTAAAATTGTATGACAGGCAGTGTGCGACAGGCAGTGTGCGACAGGCAGTGTACGACAGACAGTGTGCGACAGGCATTGTGCGACTGGTAGTGTGCGATAGGCAGTGTACGACAGGCTGTGTGTGATAGGCAGTGTGCGACAGGCGGCGTGGGGCAGGAAGTGTGCGACAGTCTGTGTACGACNGTGTGTGATAGGCAGTGTGCGACAGGCGGCGTGGGGCAGGAAGTGTGCGACAGTCTGTGTACGACAGGCAGTGTACGACACGGTGCTCTGCGACCATCGCACACTACCTGTCATCTACTGATTACAATACAGCGACTTAATCGTTGTGTTTATGTGATCTTACTGCCCTATTACTTCTGAAGTGGTTACGAAAATGAACAAACGAAACCCGATATATAGGCTGTTCACGGTAAAGTGAACATTNGGTTTCGTTGCAAATTTTTTTTTGTCATTCCTCAAACATTTTCGATACACCCTGTACTGTGCACAAGAACTATTTATTACCTGGCATAACCAACACACCTATTATATCTCTGTTTATATTAACATTAAATATAAATGGAATATTACAATTTATAGATAGAATATAGGTAAAAGTTCAATATAATCACGCTTGTGACACATGGCATATTAAGGAATCAACCAAACATGTCATACAGGCAATATAAAAAATATTTTGTACTATCACAATAAAAAATCTTGGAAATCAGTTACCAAGAAGATCTTTTGTAGAACTGCAACAAGTTTTCCTGTAAAATATACCAATTATATATATGTAATATTACTGTGTAATTAAATCTGCATTATTAGAAAGAGGAAATAAAATTAAATTTTTTAGTCATAGAAAACACATGTTATAAATAAATAAGAGAAAAAAAATATAAAATAATTCAGGAAAAAAAAAATTAAGTAATTTCAAAAAGATTGGAATTGACGTCCTTCGATTGCTTCATCGTACCTTTAACCACATAACCAACTTGCATCATCAGTATTGCTCTATTTTTACAATGTATACGGATGGGTACTGATTTAACAAGAAAAACCCTAAAGTTTTCTTCATTTGTTTTATTAAGATCATTTGAGTTGTTTTAAGTGTTTCACGTTATATACGCAAACACTGTGTATATTTTTGTGTGCAACTACGCTTTAAATCACCCCTAGTTTTCGCACTAACAGCTATTTACGGTTTTTTGTTGTTGAGTGGTCGCCATTTTATCTGAGCTCATAGATACGGGTCGGTGTAATACAAATATTTCCTGAGGCCTATTACAAACACGACTGTTGTAATTTCACGAACGAGCAATTTTACAAGATATATTTTTCCACTGTTACAGACGTTTGTAAAATTACAAACCTTATTCTCAATACAGATAACAAAAACATCAGCAATGTCGGATGATTTTTTCAAAGGTTTGTTTAAAAAAGTGTGAAGAAACCGCGAGTAGACTATAAAGCACTTTGAGATTGGAAAATTATTATTTATGTCGAATATGAAAGAAGGTTTTATAAAAGTGAAACATTTTCAAACAAATCCAATAATAAAAGTCTATTTTAAATTAAAATCTAAGCATATTTGCATTCTAGGTGCTTCTGAAAGCATATTTAGCAGGAAAACTTTTACCAAGGAATGTTTACAAATATTTTTGATAAATATTCGGTTTTAAAAACGAAAATAATTACTTTATATCTAAAATAGATGTGCATAAAATCGATTAATAAACATTTATTACATATTTTTACTATATTTTTATTACACAAATCAGACGTTGGACTCACGTGATGGAAATATTTCTTTTTTCGAATAATGTTCTTTTTGGAATAAGCCTAATGGAAATGCGCTTTAATTGTTTATATAAAAACCCCATGTTTCATTGTTTTAACAATTAAATTAGCAAATTATAGCAAAATATTTTTCAGTGTTACGAACTATGTGATTACTTCTTTCACATGCCCCTTAATCGTATTAGCCTGAATTTTTTGGTAGTGTGTGTACTGATTTAAAATGAGTTTAGAAGTTATTACAGTCAGGTACAGTGCTCCACTGAAAGACACTCAACTTATACATAGGGCTTTTTAAAATTGTATGATAGGCAGTGTGCGACAGGCAGTGTGCGACAGGCATTGTGCGACTGGTAGTGTGCGATAGGCAGTGTACGACAGACAGTGTGCGACAGGCATTGTGCGACTGGTAGTGTGCGATAGGCAGTGTACGACAGGCTGTGTGTGATAGGCAGTGTGCGACAGGTGGCGTGGGGCAGGAAGTGTGCGACAGTCTATGTGCGACAGGCAGTGTAAGACAGGCAGTGTACGACACGGTGCTCTGCGACCATCGCACACTACCTGTCATCTACTGATTACAATACCGCGACTTTATCGTTGTGTTTATGTGATCTTACTGCACTATTACTTCTGAAGTGGTTACGAAAATGAACAAACGAAACCCGATATATAGGCTGTTCACGGTAAAGTGAACATTTTTAAGAAGTCCCAAGTTACTTTTTTCATATCAGCAATTTCTATCCTTCCCGTGCTTTTTTATATAAATATTGGCATGCAAGTAATATACACAGTGTATATATTTCACCTGAATCAAAATTTTACTTATATGGATACAATAAAACATATTTATCTACTACTATTCCAAATAAGAGGGCGTCAAAAAGTGCTCACTTTACTGTGAATTGCCTGTAATTAAGCACGCTTCTAAGGTTTCTTCATACATTTAAACGGAATTGTTAGTTCGGAGGTTTTGTTATTCGTGTATCCAAACGAACGAAATCGGAGAACGTCTCCTTAACTTGCAATGCAAATCTTTCTTTATTTTGGATATAGTATATTTGCAGTATCTTCACACTTTTTCAATCATACCTATGAAACCTCTCTAGAGATGAAACCAGAAACACACGCAACAGTAGTGAGTCAATTAAAAATACAGACCTGCCTTACCTGGGATTCAAACACATGGGCTTTACCTGGGACTCGGACAGATGTACCTCACCTGGGACTCAAACACACGTGCCTTACCTTAGACTCAAACACACTTGCCTTACCTGGGACTCGAACACATGTACCTTACCTGGGACTCGAACACACGTGCCTTACCCGGGACTCGAACACATCTACCTTACCTGGGACTCGAACACACGTGCCTTACCCGGGACTCGAAACCATAAAACCTCTTACCATAACCTAGCATGCAATCAACTGCATTGCGGAGGTCGGATTCGGAGCATCAACTTCGGATTTAATCTCTCTAATATTTCAAATGATAGGATTTACTAACCTAAAACATTTACGGGGCTGTCATTTTGAAAATTAGTGACTGATCCACGTAAACCACGTGAGTTTACATGGCTTACCATAGCACTACTTCTGTGAAGATTTTGGTGGAATAGGTTGAATGTGCCTTCAGATATGGCATAAAACCTTAATTTTTTCATGTGACGATCTTCATAAATGGAGGACAAAAAAAATATGCATTAGCACATTCGATGATTGTGTACTGCCAGTATATAACGTTAGGCTAAATTAGATTAGATAGTTTCGTATATATAGCACACCAAGCAAAAATTGTTTTATAGCTGCCATTCTAAAAATAAGTGCCGGTCACTTAAAAAAAAAAAATGCTAATAGTTATATGGATTACCACAGTACAACTTCTTTGCCAAATTGGGTAAGAAGGCGTTGATTGCTTCCCGAGATAAGAAATCAAACCTTAATATTTAGTGTAGGGCTAACTTAGAAAATGACAGAGAAATGATCCTCTGTATAGACCAATTTGATGGTTGTAAATTATGCTATCAGCATACAATGTTAAGTTGGTATTTGTTTCGTTACTAAATTTTATTGACCTAAAATCTTTATTAGCAACCTTTTAGAAAATAAGTGTCTGACCTACTTAAAACATAACAGTTCACACCAACCGCTACAGTGCAAATTGTTTGCCAAATTTGGTAGAAATCAGTCAATCGTTTTGGAAGATATGACATAAAAACTTTATTTATTCATATGGTGCTTTTTAAAAAATGGCGCACAATATATATGTTGTGTAGATACAGTCAATATTTTAATATATACTGCCAGCATTCAAAGTTAAGTTGGAATTGATTACATGGTATCGACTTTATAGCAGTGTAAGCTAAAATGGCTATATTTCCACCATTTTGAAAATAAGTGTCTGATGTAATAAACACGCACATTTTTACATCTGCTGCAGTACTACATCTTTGTAAAGTTTGATAGAAAGTGGTCAATTGTTTTTCAAGATATCACATAAGAAATTTATTTATTTGTAAGGTGATACAAAATGTTATAAGTGTAGATACAGTTAAAAGTTGTAATATATACTGCCAGCGTACAAAGTAAAGTTGGGATTAATTGCATGGTTACAACATTACAGCAATCTAAGCTAAGATGCCTATGTTGCCGCCATTTTTAAAGTAAGTTCATGAAATACTTAAAACATTCCATTTTTAAACATCTGCCACAGTACTACTTGTTTGTCAAATTTGGGAAGAATCGGTTCATTGTTTACCGAAATATGACATAAAAGCTTAATATTTTCATGTAGCCCTATCTTAAAAAATGGGCTACAAAAATATCTGTGTGTTGGCATATACGATGCTTGTAATATATACCTTCAACATACAAACTTTGTTCGAAATAGGTTAAATGTTACATTAGGTATACCAAATAAATCTAAAATATTCGTACAGCCGCCATTTTGAAAGGAGTTACCTAATCAAGTTTAATTCCTTACGTTTATCTGACCTGTCATAGTTTTACTTACCTGCCAAAATTGGGTCAGAATTGCGTTGATAGTTTTCGAGATATAATACAAAATATCTAATTTTTCATTTGGTGTTATCTTCCAAAATGGCAGACCAACAACAACATACACTTCGATATTTAATGTGTATACGATGCTTTGCCAGCATGCACAGTTTGGTTTAAATCAGTTGAATGGTTCTCGAGCTATGACATTACACCCTAAACTTAAAAATTACAGCCATTTTGAAAGTAAGTGCCAGGCGTTATCAAAAACTATAAAATTCAGATGTCCTTACTAAGTACTATATGTGTACGGAGCTTGATGAAATTATGTTGACGGTTTCAAAAATTGGAAAAGAGGTTTTGGAGAAGGTAGACACACTCTAACACTCTCATAGACAGACAGGAAAGTGATCTCATAAGCCTTTCTTTCCTTCTGAAAGTAGGCTANAGACACACTCTAACACTCTCATAGACAGACAGGAAAGTGATCTCATAAGCCTTTCTTTCCTTCTGAAAGTAGGCTAAAATCAGAGATAAAATAGGTGCATTAGTAGTGCCTAGTAATAAATATAGTTCTTATGCAAAATATTATACACTAAGTGCGCATGAATGTGGAACTTTGTCCCTTTGGTGTACTTTATGGACTTAGATAAGCTTTGTTTGCATGAAGCGGAGGAATATCCTGGAATTAGAACTTTAGCAGGGCTTCAGCAAACTCGGAAGTAACGAATGGACTATATGCAATGAAATGAGGGCGTCGCCACTGAAAGTTACGTAGAGGCGAGTCAACGATAAATTGTTGCCGGGGGTTAGGGAAAGGGGCGGGTGAGGGGGAGGGGATGCACGCCTGTTCAGTGCCTTGCGAAGGCCGGACATACATCTGATGCCCGTAACTAGGCGTTACCACTGTTCTCAATCGTACACATTATATGGCATATTTTGCATCGTCAAATGACTATGGCGGTAAATGATCGCTGGAAAAGCCTTTCTCAATCTAGTGGCGAGGAGGGATCCCTTGGGGCCAGATGCCTGGGTAGAACTGTCCC
>NQII01001207.1:21959-43836 GCA_002778355.1 Clitarchus hookeri
GGACTGTTGTATCGCATCCATAGACAAAGGCCGGGGTTACGGTGACTTCACGTTACACGCAACACGCATCACAGTACACTATCACTTATCCGTAGAACGTGGTACTTTTGCGGACCATATTATGATGTTTCGCGTAAGCACGCAACCTTCGTATACTGAATAAAAATGTAGGAGATAAGTTTAGTTGCTTTTAAGATTGAAAACTCTCAAAATTCATGTTGTACAGGCGTATTTGTGTTTTGATATTGATGTGGCAATAACAGGTTGCGAAAGTATGACGTTCGTGATTTATACAAACTTATGATAATCATCATAACCTCAAGAACTAAATGTATTTGGTAGATGTATACACGTTTATCGTGTACATGGAATAAATCGTATGTATTACTTCTTTCTTTAATTAATAAACTTTCATCTGCGGGGAAAATTCGAATTTGGTTTAATGAACTTGGCCTACTAAAATTTTCAAACTTAACGGTAAACATTGTGTATTTCATGCATATATTTTTACAACTCTGAGAAACATAATTTATAAACTGCGGCAATGTAAACCTCCCAAAAATTTACGCATTAAAAAAAAATTGTCTAATTTTTATTACACTTTTGTCGTCCTCATTACCGGGAGAAAGTTATATCTATGCGGTACATGAATTAAACACGTAATCAGACGAATTAACAAAAAAAAAAAAAAAAAAAAAAAAAAAAAAAAAAAAAAAAAAAAAAACTCGAAAAGCAAAGAGAACACAACAACGTCCCTATTGTGATTGGCCAGCGAGATGACGTGGTGCATAACCACGTATCACGCAAAAACTAGACATTGACAAGCTTTTCCATCACGTGAACGTTACGTGAAATGAACGTAGGTCTCCTTGAAACACATTAGTTAAGGTGTAGCCGGCTTACGTGAAAGTGTTGCTCGTTACGTGTTACGTGAAACGTGAAGTCATCGTAAATCCTGGCCTAAAGATAAGGGTATACCGCTTATTCGTCTTCTGCACATGTACCCAACATTGACCTACCCCAAAGGAACACATGGCCGACAGTGATTGCCGTGTTTCTTTATATCTTAATTCTCGAACGACAAACACTTTTATAGAAATAAAATACTTTTACCAATTTTAATTTTATCCAATTGCATTCCGAATTGGTTAGAGGAAGTACACAAACATCCGAAAGCACTTTTTTACTAAACGGCCTTCTAACCTCAAATCCAATCCACGCCGCTTTTGCTTGTCGTATTGGCAGAAAAACAGTTCAGCGTGTGGACACGGAGATCTCTTTGTAAACCAGCTTTTGTTCCAGCCCGTTTACTGAACATAACCTCCTTGGTCGGCCTTTGTCCACGCCAGCTCTTCAACGCACTTCGACAACGGCGACCGACCTAAGGCAAATGTCACGGAGGATGTGAGCTCCTAGACTGCTAACCCACCCACATTACCTGCGCCCCTAGCGACAAAACAGTCGAACCACATGACTTTCGGTACGTACAAATGTTGTTCATCTCGACCATCTCTATGACGTATGTTTCATGCTTATCATGCACAACCTCCGTAGGACGGACGCACACAGCCAAGGTGGGAAGGAGTTTCGACAGGCGGCCGAGGCGCGTGCTTGAGGCAACAGCTTGCCTTATCACGGGAACTGCCGCCGGCTTTCCCGCAGCTAATGTGGGAACAACCAGCGGCGTGTGCTGGCGAGCAGAGGCGGAGGTCAACGGTTTGTCTCCGGAGGCGTTGCTATCTCTTCAAGAGCGGGCTGGGGTGGGGGGATGTGGCCCCGAGTTCCTCTCATCGCCTGCCACAACACACATGTCAGGTCGAAGCACTGGTTCTTCTGCTTGCGTCCGAGTCTCCTACGAAATACAGGATTACGGTCTCATTATACACGATGTGTTTAAATTAGACCGACAAATCTTGGCCGCAGGTTAATCTAAAAAAAGTAGGCATGTGTATATATACACACGACCCATGGTCTACAATAAACATTATCTTTGAAGTTGTACCTGAAGC
The DNA here is from genome assembly GCA_002778355.1 of Clitarchus hookeri. Classification (NCBI taxonomy): domain Eukaryota; kingdom Metazoa; phylum Arthropoda; class Insecta; order Phasmatodea; family Phasmatidae; genus Clitarchus; species Clitarchus hookeri. The sequence continues at coordinate 23,969 of NQII01001207.1, forward strand.
ACGAGTATATTACAAATACTGGAGATGGAACATTTAGTGTCTGGGTAATATGAAAGGTTAATTATGACACGCGGGTTAGTAAACCATCTTTGTTATCCCAAGTTTGCTACATCATCATGGGTATTAAGATAAAGTAGAAATAAGGGCGCTAACCGAGATTATTTCCAATAAATAATTTGATGAAAGCGGCAGACACGTGTTGTGAAGTTTACACGTCTTTGTTCCGTTGCACGTTATCTGGGTATCTGATGTTCCATCATTAAAAAAAAATTCCTGCAATGTTTGTAATAAGCTGGTGTTTCAGGTCCAACTTCAAAGACATGTGCCGCCCTTGCGATGCGCCGCAGACCATACGTCGTATATAAGTTTTCACCTTTTTTCGTAAATAAACAGCAGTCGACGTTTGTCGGTCTAATCTAAATACACCATACATAATATATGGTGTATCTAGATTAGACTGACAAACTTATTTTATATGTATACAAACATAAACAGGGTTATCCTAGACTCGAAGTAAAGTTTTCTTGATTTTATGGTAGATGGGGTTGAAAACAAAAATACGACCAAACTGTATTTATTAGGGAGACTTGAGAACTGGGAAATAAAGTTAGTAGTCGATCTTGCGTTTGTCGTCAGTCATCCGCAGTAAACATGATCCAGCAGCTCCGCATGTTCGCGGGGAAATTCCTGCAGTAATACCGAGTGTCGCATGTGCGGTGTTCTTTACTCGATATGTAGCAGGAATGAAAAATTACTTTCTGCATCTCTATTCCATTTCATTGAGCGATTTATCTGGACTCTAAAAGCCAATACTGGAGGTCTTTTAACTGCAAATGGAAACCCCATTTGTTTGGAGCTTTTGCAGAAACTCGTTCTCGTGTATAATGTTACTTTTAACTCTACGACGCACACAAAACTGAATATGTCAAGGACGACCTTCTGCTTCGAACTGTGTCCTATTTAAAGAGGAAGGAACCTCGCTACCCTAAAACTAAGGTCGGCAACTTGAAGCAAATCTCCAAAAACTACGGCGTTTTTCAAAAAGGCTTTATTCATAGCTGGTTAGAAGATGTATTATCTGGAGGGTCTATGAGGTGAACTCGTCATCGGGAGCTGTTGCACAGAGGGCATAGATCCGACGAAGTTTCCTGAAGTGTATTTCGAGGAGACTGAGCCGAAACTGCTTTATGGACATGCATACTTACGGCATTCCAATCATTTTGTCTGCTGGATCGGCGAGAGAGACATTAAAAAATGTAACTTATTACTGTATTAAGGTGACATGATTTTGTATTTTGCGGATGAAAAGTGTTTTTTATACATTTGTTACGTTTACCTTGAATTTACTTTCCTTATTGTTGCGCATGTCTAAGTTATACGCTACGCTTGTGCGATGATAGCTACCATTGTTCGGGCGCAGGTTTGCAAAGGCATTTAGACTGCACTTCTCACGAATGTGCATGTGGAGACTCCAGTTGTCTGACACTATGCAGCTGTGCACCTAAAAAAATGACATCACTGCACTTGCCATACACGTGTGCGTGTATGTGCGTGTGCGTAGAATCCAGTTGCCTGTGCCACTTTACTACGGCTGCTTTCAGACCTTAACCAATATGTTGGCCGGCTCCTCACAGACAGTATTGTAGCAGGTAAACTGGCCGGCTCCTCACAGACAGTATCGTAGCAGGCAAACTGGCCGGCTCCTCACAGACAGTATTGTAGCAGGTAAACTGGCCGGCTCCTCACAGACAGTATTGTAGTAGGTAAACTGGCCAGATCAGAGCATGCATTAGACACTCAGGAGTTTTATTTTGGAAATATGTAATTGTCTAATTATTCATTAAAATACACAATCAAAGACAACAATCACGGTATAAGTGCTTCTCTAAGTTCCGAAAGCAACACAATTAAATACATAAACTTTTCTTTATAAACGTTAGTGAACCCAACATCACACTCAAATAAGTCTTAAAAGTAGCCATGGTTGTAGAAAAATTATTTGGCTAGGCTAACCTAAAAAAATTCATGAATCATATGTATTAAAAAACTTAATACGGTGCGGCTCCACAGACTTCTCACTTTTTTGTTACATGACCAAAATTGAGTCATCGTGGCAAATTGTGGAGTTATGCTCTTAAAAACGAAATAAAGCGATAATTAGAACTAAACATTACCAATGTGCATTATAATTGAAATAATAATGAAAAAGGTTAAAATAAATTTATAAGAAATTAATGGAATTTTTGAGGGAAATTCGGGAAATTTCGACCAACAATAGCAATTTTCCAAGGGGGTTTGGGTGGGTTGGCGATATATAGTTGGGGAAGGGGGGGGGCTGGTAGGTGGTGAGCATGGTTGGGAAGGCATGGCATGCTTATAACATGACTTGAGACGGTGTTGAAGGTACCCGGTGTTTGGATCTGGTTTGGTCACATATACGTACTATCATTACTATCAACAATCTGAATATTATATCTGACAATACCTACAGAATACAACATGATGGTTTTGTCTGTGGTGTGCAAGCAACAGAACGATTCATTATTGATTCTGACATCATGCTCGAATAGTTCTGGAAGATATGTGTCCGTTGATGTGATTTACTATAACTATGTCTTTAAGTTTTAAAAGTAAAAAATAAAATAAATATAATATAATTTTTAGAGACAAAAAAATTGCTGTGACACTTTTTCCTGTTTTTCGAGATCTCACACCAAACTGGACAGATATGTTTTGAATGACACGATGGCTGATGCTTGGGTGTAATTTCGGGGAAAAGGGATATTTTTAATGGGAAAAGAAAGTTTTGAAGCGAGAACGGGAAATTTTTTTTAAAAATGAACGTGTTATTTCGAACCATTGTTGCCTCCCACCGGATCTCAAGACACCATCTTCCAATATGGTGAACGGCTCCTGCCCCCCCCCTATATCTTCACACCAGATCTCTCTATTTATATGTAGTTGCAAATAACTTCGGAAAGGAAATAAATGCAAATCAAAGAGAAACATACATATAAACCCAATACGCGACTCTTCTTACGATTCAGTTTCGTTTAACTGAACAATAGTTTTACTCTCGAAGCATACGGGTGTGTACCAGATGTTGTTAACCCCACTTCATAACGCTCGAACATGCGAAGAGAAAGATTTGGATGATGCCCTGAAGCATCTATCTATCTTACTTCAGTCATAAGCGATCCAGAATCTTCTTTGAATAGATTATAGAGATTAATTTTTTTTCCAATGGCCACAGATCTAACGCAAATAATTACGTCCTTTATAACTGACGTTCTTTGTTATTTTGAAAATTACTCCTTCCTCTTCTTACAATAAAACTCGCAGGTGCAAATCTTTAGTATCGCCGAAATCACGCTCATGTGGCGGGGAGTTGCCTTTGACGTGAGCGTACCCACTCTCTGATTGGCTGCGCGTGTCTCTGGGAACGGGCTCTGTGCCTGACTGGCTGCCACATAGTGACCAATATTCCCTATTGGCTGGGTAGCTGGCTGGTGGGTAAGTTACCAGGCGTTTATTGGTGAACTGGTTCCGACGCGTTACTGGCCAGTGATGCCATTATGCTGGCGCGTGCGACTGGAGGGCTGGAATTATATTACAAGCCGAGAGTCGATAACAAAGAAGTCCAGAGTACACTGTGATAATGGAGGTGGAAAAAATGCGACGTATAATAACCTTTTTTTTTTATAATAAATAATTATAACAGCGTGAAATCACACCCACATTATAAGAAACAACGCGAAAGTATAGCAAGCACAATACGGTCATGACAAAGTTTGTATCAAAACTCACCGTCTTTCTCACATTCTGTTGTTATAAACTGTATCCTGTTCGTGACGTTGAAGAAGTTAAAGAGTTTCATTTACTTCACGTACATTGTCTTNGGAACTAATCAGAGTAACGCGATGCGGTCGGCAGCACCTATATAAGACAACAAGCGTCTGGCAAAGTTGCTAGATCAGTTACAGCTGCTAAAATGGCAGGTTATCAAGATTTAAGTGAGTTTGAACGTGGTGTTATAGTCGGCGCACGAGAGATGGGACATATCATCTCCGAGGTAGCGATAACATTTGGATGTTCGCGTACGACCATTTCACGAGTGTACCGTGAATATAGGGAATCCGGTAAAACATCAAATCTTCGACATCGATGCGGCCGGAAAAAGATCGTTAACGAACGGGTCAAACGATGACTGACGAGAATCATTAAACGTGGCAGACGTGCAACTCTTTCTCAAATTGGCGCAAATTTCAATGCTGGGGCATCAACAAGTGCCAGCCTGCGAAATATTCAACGGACCATCATTGATATAGGCTTTCGGAGCCAAAGGCCCACCCGTGTACCGTTGTAGACTGCACGACACAAAGCTTTACGCCTCGCCTAGGCCCGCCAACACCGCCATTGGACTGTTGATGACTGGAAACACTTTGCCTGGTCTGACGAGTCTCGTTTCCAATTGTATCGGGCGGATGGACGTGTACGGGTATGGAGATATCCTCATGAATCCATGGACCCTACGTGTCAACAAGGGACTGTTCAAGCTGGTGGAGCCTCTGTCATGGTATGGAGCGTGTGCAGTTGGCGTGAAATGGGACCCCTGATACGTGTAGATACGACTCTGACAGGTGACAGATTCGTAAGTATCCTGCCCAATCACCTGCACCCATTCATGTCTATTGTGCATTACGACGGACGTGGACAATTCCAACAGGACAATGCGACACCCCGTACGCCGAGAGTTGCTACCGAGTGGCTCCAGGAACACTCTTCTGACTTTAGACAGTTCCATTGGCCACCTAAATCACCAGCCATGAACATTATTGAGCATATCTGGGATGTCTTGCAACGTGCTGTTCAGAAGAGATCTCCACCGCCTCGCACTCCTATGGATTTGTGGACTACCTTGCAGGATTCATGGTGTGAATTGCCTCCTGCATACATTCAGACATTAGTCGAGTCCATGCCACGTCGTCTTGCGGCACTTCTGTGTGATCGCGGGGGCCCTACACGATATTAGGCAGGTGTACCAATTTTTTTTGGCTCTTCAGTGTATATACACACACACAACAAACAACTTCACAAGCACAAGTGACCAATAAAATGCAATAGTATATAGGGACTTAGTAATTATACTCAGTCATTGATACAATTAACTAAATTAAATGCCTCAAATTAACTCATAGTACACAAACGGTAAAATATTTGTATAGATTATACAATATGATTACGTAAATGGTAGAATACGAAAGAAGAAAGCAGTCGATGAGTAACAAACAAATAGAATAACTAAAGACATTAAAAATATTCGTATCAAGATACAGATGCGAATGGGGTAAGAAACGTCCCCTCCATTTACATACTTCCACTTGTAATTGCGCCACAAAACACACGTTCACACGATGAAATATTCACACATAGAAAACTGCTCATATAGGAACACGCAACACAGGGCTGTACAAATAGCTCGCGTGACCCCAGCGCTTTTCTGTTTCTCGCAAGAAGAATGCGCCTAGTCTTCCTCTGGCGGCTTTACTCTAACAAAACAAGATAAAGTATCAGTTTTAGAAAGTAACGAAAATAAGTGTCAACGAAAATACTGCTTGACATACTTCTAATGATAGTCTTAAAGTTTTAATAATATAGTGCAGTGTTTAAATTGGTAATCACTGAAATTGATCCCCGTTTGTTTTGTGAATTGGCGTATTTGTAAAATACTTCTTTTTCCAGCAGTTTGACAATTTTGCATATCGATGCGCCGACACGCTCCATAAATTGGACTCGATACGGAAAGATACAGAGTTGACAGGAAGAATTAAGTAAATTGGCAGTCGTCAACTCATTAACAAAGTATCGAAGGCCACTTTACTTCTACCTTAGAAATACAAGTAGAGTGTTATATAATGGAGCGCTGAACCTGACTATACAACAAACAAGCAACACTCATTACAAAGCAGCACACACTATCAAAATTATCAGAATATTATAATTCATATTGCATTTGAAAGAATAAGGAATAGTCTTTGTAACACCGTAAAATATTTTGCTACAATTTACTTATTTAATTAAAAAAAAAAATGGATTTCATAAGAGTACACTTTTAATAAATATTTAATTGTATTTCCATTATAGATGCTTCAAAAACACATTTTACAACTAAACTTCCATCAAGAAAGACAGTAATACTAATTTCTCTGGTTAATTAGTAATAACGTATACAGATGTTTTTAATAAATTATTTTATGCACATCTATTTCAGACATCACCAAAGTTAACAGAAAGAGCGTACATCAAATATGTTATTATAATATATGCATTCCTTTTTACATGTAAAATAAATCATAACTTTCTTACAATTAAATCTAGTCGTGTTTGCACTGCTTTTAAATGAGTTCTGCACGTTTTACGGCTTACAGTTATGTGTAGTAGTAAAGTGATTATGGGGACTTAGGCACATTGGGACCTGGGACCGGAGCGTCGGAGCTGTTAGTGCTCTGTCATTCCGGTAGGTTGGCGGCCATATTGGATCCATGCGACCCTGACCTTGAAATTTGACCCCAAAAATTAATAAAATCCGAAAAATACGAAAAATCCAAAAATTTATAGAAGCAATGTAAAAAAATTACTTAAAAATTATTAAAAATATTTTAAAAAATTAACTTAAAAAAGTATAATTTTCTGAGGTTTCCAACACCAATTTCTCTCATACCTCCCATACTCATTCCACTATCTTGGTAGGTGCAGTCCGCCATATTGGTAGGCGTCACAGGCACCGTCCGCAATCGTGGTATGAGCAGCTATCCGCCATCTTGGTCGGTACAGTACGTCATATTGCTAAGCGTCACAGCCACCGTCCGCCATCTTGGTTTTTTCGTTTGTCATTTCTTAATACATTACTGGAGTTTGTCTCTACCCTTCGTTCGACAGCCATGTTTATTTACTCGTTTGTCATTTGTTTTACATTGCTGGCTTTATCCCCAGCACCCCACCCAGCAGACGACTGATTCCCTCTACACCCCTCTTTCAATATATTTAATTGACCAATCGCCTCACCCCTGATTTTCATTGGATAATTGCGCACCCACTTTCAATATGTTTAATTGATCCGCCAATGTTTCTAATTGGCTAGTTACTAATGTGTTTTCGGAAACATTCGTTCCGACCTATCAGTGGCCTACTTTAATCGCGAGAGCGGACTATTTCCCCCCTTAACAACTCTTAATAAGACGCACCCTAAGTCCCCTCGGGAAATCAGTAATTTTTCTCGATCTTAGAAATGTACTCATGTTATCCGAACGGCCATAAAATCTTATCGGCCATTATGGCGTTTGGAAGGGTGCGCTCGCTTAGTGTCTTGGACAAACGGGACCAGTTACCGTACCTACCAAAAGAGTTTCTCCTGGTCTTCGCACCTTACGCAATTTAGACGGTATTCGAGTATTCGCCTGCCTACCTGCAGCAGGACGAAGACATACGAGACTGCCTCCCGTGCAAGGAGTGTTTCGAGGGCTTCACCACCTCCGTTCCCGACACGCCGAATTTCACCAAACTCGGTACATACCTAGTACTTAGTAAGGACACCTGAATTTTATAGTTTTCAACCACGCTGGGCAACTACTTTCAAAATGGCGGCTATTTCAAAATTTAGGGCGAGTAGATAAATTTGGGGAAGTCTGGCATAATGGGATACGGGATCGGAGCTGGCGCTGGCCGGCCACCATTTTGTGATGTCACCCAACCAGGCGAACATGACCTTGACCTTTGACCCTGCCCTTAAATTAAATTGAAACCAAAAAATTCGAAAAATCCTAAAAATTAAAAAATTAAACATAAAAAATGTAAAAAAAAAAAAAAAAAAAAAAAAAAAAAAAATCTCGAATATTTTGAAACAATGGAATTAAGGATCGGAGCATCAGCGCCATTCATGCTCTGCCATTCATGGTCGGCCAGAGGCCATCTTGTCCGCCATGTTAGATGTCGGTGAGCTTGATAATGACGTTCGACCTTGACCCGATGACCGAGTATGACCTTAAACCCTAAAATATAAAAATCGAAAAATATAAAAATCGAGGAAATTACACACACATCATCCAACCATCATATTTAATCCAGGTAATATTGACCTTTGACCTTGATCTTGATACTGTGTCCATGACCTTGGATGACTAATAAAATTTTTTTTAAAAATCTGAAAATTTTAAGAACTTAAAAAAAAACATTTTTTTTAAATTAAATTTTTTTTACCTAATCATTTATAAATTTTTATTGAAATGCATTAAAAATTAATAACATTTTCAATTTCACATGTTTGGGCCTAGAGGGGATAGATTACTAAAGCCGATCAGCCACCATATTATGACATCATGTAACCACCGTATTTAATACAAGTGACCTTGAACTTGACCTTCGACCTGAACCCCATGAGAGTGACCTTATACCCAAACATTACAAAATTCTCCAAAAGTTAAAAAAAATTAAAAATATACAAAACCTAGTAAAAAAATATTAAAAATTTTAAATTTTTTAATAATAATTATAAAAAATGTATTTTAAAAAATTATTTAAAAACATTTATTTTTTGGAGGTTTCCACAGCACCATGTCCAGCGGAAGACTGACCCACCATCAATGTTTCTAATATATTAATTAGTCGGCAGACATCCACCCCCTCATCTTTTCTCATTCTGTTGTATGCAGCCATCTTGGTTTTTAGTTTGTCGTTTGTTTACTTTTCATCACCTAGGTGACGCTAGTGTATTACTATTATCAATTTCGCCGCCAGAGGAGCTGTCGCTTTAGCCAACATGTTGGTTTGTATTGACCTTGACCTTGACCTCAATGAAATTGAACTCGAAAAATCGAGAAAAATCACACTCGATACAATTGTCTATTACTAGCTGGTCCCAAAAATGGGCCATGCCCGACGAACCATACTAGCCAATGAACGACTCCACCGATGACTGGTTCCTGGTGAGATTGACTGAGCACAAGACTAGCTCCTGATGAGACCAGTTCCTGCAAAACTGACTAGACCAACCGACAAGACCAACCTGCCATACCTCCCACCTATACAAACAATGATGGACAGTCGCCAATAAAGTTTCTAATAAGAGTCTCGTAGCTAACCTCTTCGCACAAAATCTTCGCAACATTTTTGCAAAACGTTTATACCACAGCTGACCATATCAAAGGGTCATACTAAAATACCAAGCCAACAGACCAGGCCAACCAACTAGCTGCGAAACATTCCACAAAATATTCCCCTCATTTCATTCGTTTGCTATATAGAAATCATAGATTTTAGGCGACCTGAGTATGACTAATACTTCATATCTAACCATAGCCCTCCTGCTATAACAAACTCTTGCAATCGATTGTTTACACCACTGAATTAATATATCTTTCAGAGAAACAGAAGGGTCTCTATAAGAAATTAAACACACATTACTATATATACATAAATTAAATTTATTTATTTATCATATACATTCTATCTTTCTAATTATTTTGTACATTAGATCTTTACATTTCTCAGATGTTTGCAGATCATGGCTAGTAGCCAACAGTATCTTCTGATGTAACCCCGATTCTTCAGTTCATCGATGATTGAAGATATCTCAACAAGTACATTAGGGTTTTCGGGAAATATGTAACGGGCATTCTTGACGCTTTCTGCCTTCTCCACATCACCTGTTGAAGGAAAATCGTTTGGTGAAATGCGTGGTAACGTCGAGAGAATCATCATCCTCCTCATCAGATACTTCATCATCGCTGTCGTCATAGCCATCGTCAATGCTGTCTTCATGATCGTCTTCAACCCCTGTTTCATCCTCAATATCAAGTGTACTTTCCTTTGTAGGAGTCGCATTGTCATCATCAGTATTAAGTGCCGCCAACTGTTTATTTTTAAGTTCGTCGACTTCACACGAAAGCCTTGCAAGTGTGCATTCCATACAAACCGACTCTACTACACTCATTCTTTCTTTAACACTAACTGTCATCATTTTCGCCTGTCGAATCAGTACCAACCGGTGCAGCGGGAGAGTATTGACGGCATAACTTGCTGGCTCTCAAAAGACGAATCGTTGCAGTTCTTGATGTGGTCCTTCAATGGATCACCTAGCATTAACTATGTGTGTCTGTTGTAGTAATGCTTCATCGCGCGAAAAGGACTCTTTGTACAGTCGGTTCTCTCATGTCGCCGAGCATAGCATCTTTTACTGAAGATCTGTTGACAGTAGCAATACTGTTTTCCATGTATTGTTCCAGAAGTCGGAGAAGGTACAACCATAGAGGTAAACTCTACAGTGGTCTTCGTACAATCATTGGCTTGCATCATATTTATGAAAAAAACTGAAGTTCTTTCCACTGTAGCATCTTGTGTATTTATTTGGCTTAACTATTGCTCTATTTATACTTACTAACATAATTCATCAATGAGATTTAAGCATTTCTATCCAAGCATACAACCATACATTTTATCTAGTTCCTTCATAACATTACCATGCAGTTATATCTTCAACAGTTGCTTACAGACAAGTTCTTCACTCAGCTTGAACTCATGCTCCACAAATGACCCATATAGCTCCACAAATGACCCATATAGCTCCACAAATGACACATTTTGCTCCATAAACGACCATTTTGCTTCAAAAATGAACCATCTTGCTCCAAAAATTAACCCATCTTGCTCCACGAATGACCCATCTTGCTCCACGAATGGGGTCAGTCTGCATTGGTAAGTCTATAGGGTCAGTCAGTCTGCAGGGGTCCGTCGGCAGGTGTAAAGTGTATGAATTCATGTATGCTCGAAGACGGTACAGACCACTGACCATGTGAAATCAATTATGGCACATGCCATAATCAGTTGAATCACTTCCCATCGATGCGACAAGAGGTATTGCCGTCAGCACTTGATTGCTCTCAAAAGATGAATCCTTGTGGATCTTGATGTGTTTCTTCAATATATCGTCTTGAATAAACTGCATGTGACCATTGTCGTGATGTTCGCTCAGGCGAAAAGCACTCTTCGTACAGGTTCTCTCATGTACCCCGGGGAATTTTGACTGAAGGTGAAAACTCGATCGCAGAATCGACACTGACGACAATCCAACAGCAAGGATGCAGGTCGCGTTTCCATGTTCGTTGAGGTCAAAGGCTGGTCTTTGTATTCGCAATTAATCTTCGTTGTATGACGAGAGAGCCCTTCTAAATCGATGTTCACCTCAAGGTGTCATAATGACAACTCTCATTTTCACATATAAATGCGAATATCATTACAGTAAAGAGCCCAGCTTATGTCCACAGAAGGTTTTCTGCCATAATATTTTATGTAAAATATATTGGAGCACTCTGAGAAAACCCATATACTCGTTCGCTCCAGAAGAAAACACGCATATACCTACATAACAATATATAATATACTTATGCTTTCATATGCTTAATATAATATGCTTTCATAACAATGTACAACATATTATTTTAATATGCTTATAGGAATACGTGTACTTATAAACATAACATAGTTTGAAATTAATCTTTACATAATTATTTATATAATGTCATATTTCTATGTTTCTAGCTATATTTTTATATGTACATATAATTATATCTGGGTGTTTTCTTCTGGAGCGAACGGGTATGTGGCTCAAATAATACTGCTATAAAAAATTATTTTGAAAAAAAAAAAAAAAAAAAAAAAAAAAAAAACCTTTTTTGTTATTTGTAAAATTTAGCACTATATTAATGAAAAATTTATTAAAAAAACAAAAGGCAAGATGTTCTAACATAGCAATATTCATTAAGAAATTTAATGTGGAATACATTTGTTTGGAATTGATATCTTTAAAATTGATGCAATCAAAAGGAATGTCTTTTAACATTAGTTCCCCATTTGAAGTTCGCGGCTACACGAGTCGTAGGCAGGGCCCTTAAGTGCCAGCACGTGTCAAAAACATAAAATAGAACAACTTTTTATACAGACAACAAAGTGCCTTGAACTCATAAGAACACCGTCTGGCTTGAATTAATTTGTATATTAATAATTTTATAAAACATATATAATATATTAAGAAATTAAATTATTACTAATTAAAAATAACAAATAACGTTAAAAATACACAAATACATAGATGGGATGAACGACGAACAATGATTTAAAATGTTATACAAGTATCAACCCAGAGGTTGATCAAGAAACGACGCGCAGGAATAAAAGAGTCTGAAGTTTGCAACACTGCGAACGGACCGATGCATGAAGAAGATTATAGAAGGAACAAAGATATTGAGAGTTTCTGAGTGATTCTGAGCTATGCCGCTCTCACACATTTTTCATATATTTACATCATCAGTGTACACGTACAGCTTATTGTCCATAAACTGTTACTTCAAACTTTTGTGAAGCCCTGCTAATGTTCTATTTCCAGAATATTCCTCCGCCTAATGCAAACAAAGCTTAACCAAGTCTAGAAAATTACACCCAAGGGATAATGAACCTTATTCGTGAGCGCTCAGTTTAATAACTTTTTCTTACCAGGCATTACAAACACACATATTTTATCTCTGGTATTACTGATGCTAATTGTAAACTAAATATAAAAATTCATAGATAAAATATAAGTGAAATTTCAATCTAACCAAAATTAAGGTACTTCTATGTTAACGCAAGTAAAAAACGCTTGCGATACATGAAATATTTAGGAAACAACCAAATACATCATAATTGGGGTGATTTTTGAAAGGATTGATTAAAAAAGTGTGAAGGAACCGCGAGTATTCTATAAGAAAGCGCGAATTGTAGAGTTTTTTTTTCCCATAAATCCATGGTGGCGTTCCTTCATTTTTCATTTGTTTAGGAAAGAGTCAGACACATAGGCAAATATCCAACTTTGTATAGTAGCGACGATAAACATTATATTCGCATCCTGATGAATTATTTTCATAATATGTATAGGTTAAAAATATCCACTTTAGCTGAAGAGCTTTACCTGTAAATTGTTTAATGCTGGCAATTAAACGTTCTATACATAGAATGTTAAATATTGTTTTTATAATATGAAATAAAGGGGAGTTGATACTGACCTCTGACAGCTCATGACATACACTGTTGACTGACAACATAGCCAGTACCTTCCAAGTTCAATGACAGGCGGAGTAATACAAGCTGTGGCAGGTGGACTGGACAGAGATAGTTAACTCACTAACAAGCTTTTATTGAAGGGCAACATAACTAAAAAATCGGAGTGTGGCTTGATGGGGGATATGGCCGTGGGTTTTACGTGAATACGTAAAACTAGTGGGTTTGGGGGTGACTAGTGGGTAATATTTTCTTTGGGGCATGGGAATTAAATCAAAGAACCAAAATTTATACTTGGCTACTAAACCTTAAATATACAGGGCTGGGGGATGAGGATCTAAGGATCTGCCACCATTTTGAATCCGCCATATTGTTTCTGGCCACCATCTGGGATTCCGCCATATTGTGCACTTGATATTGATCTGTGTCGCCCATATAATTTCCAATCTCCATCTTGTTTCCATCCACCATCTTATTACCATCCAATCTTCTTTCCATCCACCATCTTGTTTCTATCCAATACTATTTCCAGCCACCATCTTGTTTCCATCCACCATCTTGTTTCTATCCAATACTATTTCTATTCACCATCTTGTTTCCATCCACTATCTTGTTTTTGTCCACCATATTGTTTCCAGCCATCATCTTGTTTCCAGCCACCAATTTGTTTTCGCCTGCCATCTTTTTTCAGCAATTACCTTCGCATCTGACGCATGCGCTCCACATGCTGTAATTCTCTCATCGTCCGCTAGAGTTTACCACCAATCCCTGTAATGTTGTTTATTACTGCTAGAGTATGCCACTGTTGTCCGCCATATTGTTTCCACTTGTCCTTCGTTCAACTTTCGCCTGTTAGGGGTGCTGGTGCCGCTCTCGCTCTGCTGCCATGTTGGTTCTAAAGTTAGCCGCTAGGGGCACTGATTTTTTTACTTAATTTTCGCAGAGCTCAACATATCATCTGGAGGAGGGCAGGATCGAACTGCCGAATAATAAGTCGGCGTACAGACGCCTTCAACCATTCGGCTATCGGGACATGTGCGGGGCTGTAAAATAAGTATATGTAATATAATTTATATGGAGGAAATATATTTAAAAGAACGTAAGTTTTCGTTGTCATGATTATTCCCGAATAAGAATAGTCACTTTTTGTAAAATTATTTTTCTTATGAAATGCCTTGGCTTATTTATTATTTCATAATACACGCTAATGTTGCGTTTGCCAGGGACTTCGCGTGAGTTCAGAAAAGCTCACATCAGTCAACTGAAAAAAGGTATTTGCGCAAGCCTTAGGTTTTAATTTTGTGGCTATAAACATTTTTCTGTTGTAAATTTTTTTTGTCGTAATTATTTTTGAAAATGTTTGTAATGGTTAGTTGCAATTGTTACTGCCACCACGTTTATGAATCCCCTCCTTTGTTTTTTCTAATTAAAAAAAAAATAATCCTTTTATTTTGCATTGTAGTTTTTTGGTTTATTTTCTGGCCGAGTTGCCGCGCGGAGGCGTGCAGCGAGGACTCTCCGACCATCTGACTGCTGCATGGACGAGTCGACCTTGCGCCTGCCACCCCTGTTGCTGCAACTCTCTCGTCTCTGTTGTCTCATGTGCTGCTGGTTCGCCAGGCGCTGTGTGTGCGGGGTGTAAACTGCAGTTTCCATCGCTCTGGGATGCGCAATGGACTCTGATTCTGACATTCTCCCGGGAGAGGAGAGATTGAACATCTAAGAAGAACATATGTAATGGTGTTACACTAGACAGACTTCGATGTTATTTGTCACTATAATCTTTCCTCAAGAACTTTGTCTCTGTTTGAGATTCTTCTCTGTGTGTATGTGTATTCTGTGCTTTCAGGCGAAGACTTTAATCTACATTTGTAATGAGTTTTCTTCCGATTTACTTCTACGTGGATTCTTGTAAACAGGCAGGCTTGTGGGAACTGCTATGGTGCTAGACTGGGCTTAGCAGNAGAGTGCGCTCCTCGTGACTATCGATATTAGTTCACTACTCCGCCGCCAACGTTTGGTCTCGGATCCTCTGATGCTCCTTTCTCCTTCCCTGCTCTGTGGATTCCCCAAATTTCCACGCATGCGCTGTAGACAGCTAACTCCCTATTGGCTAGTGATGTTTAGCTGGTGCTCGGCCTTCTGCCGCGCTCTTGGCTCTGTCTATTGAACTTTGCTTCTGTTGCTGTTTGGTCGCTCATTGCTCCTGACCGCCTCGACTGTTGGACGTCGTAGACTCGGGTTATCGCCATATCTGTCAGCTCTGTGGCAATCATCATGATAACTTAAATTTTCTATGAAGGCCGTAGGGAAATTCGCAGTTGGGTTGCAGTTTCAGTGTTTTGATGTGTTTATTGAGTGGTATTATGTTGGGCTAGTCCACGGTGAATAGGGTTGCGCACTTTCCGTTTAAATTATAAATTTTGTTTTGATCACCCAGTCGAAATTCGGTTTGGCATAATCTTGCACGGTAAATGTGTTTGGATCCCAGTAAAGTAATGTATGTGTATTAATATATTTTAATCTTTAGTTAATGTTAATTTGGCCGTGGTTAGTTGTGTCCGAGTTGCCAGAAAGTTTCCCGTTTTAATTGGAGAATGGGACCGCACCTGTTTGCGCAATTTCGTTGTCAACGTTTGTGATAACCCACCATAAAATACTTTTAGCTTTGCTTATTTTGCCTGCGTTTATTTAAAATGAGACACTTGATTTTTTCCATTAATGTTTCAACGTGTTTGTATAATTTTACGCCCGCGAGTCTTTGATAAACTCCATTAGAGTACTCTCAAGGGTTTTCACTATATATTTAAGGTAATATTATAATTAATTGTGTGTTTTGAATGAGACGTAATATTACGATTTTGGTCTCGACTTTTACTTGTATGTTAATACTCTTTGTATATTATAAAAATATATTTTATATGTATTTTAAATTGAAATGTTTTCCATTCAGTATTATGCTTTGTTAAATGGCTCAGACCTCATGTGAATATTTTTGACGCAAGCTGAATTCATTGTAATATTATTCCAAGTTGGTTAAATTGTTTAAAAAGGTTTTGTCTTTGTTTATTACTTGTGTTGAATCCCACAATTATGCTGTTTACAATCAGCGTGACGGAAAATAATGAAGTCTGTCCAGTAAGTGTGAAGTACGCCAATAAAATATTTTGGACGCAAGGGAGTTCTGTTGTTCGTAAGTTGGCTACTCTGATTTTTTAGACAAATTTGAAACATGTAAACTGTCTTTACCATCAAAAATGTAACAATTTTTGTTTTATTTAACGAATGATCGGTAATGGATGTACGCCATAACCTCTTCATTTAATTTCCGAATCGCGTAGTGAAAATGAAGTGAAACTTAGGTAATTTAAGGCTAAACCCTATACTTTTTTGTACCTCTGTATCAGTTTCCAATGCGTGCTTCTATCGTAGATTTATTTTTGGCGTGGAGGGAATGGAAATAATGTTTGCAATGTGTGGGATGTCTTGAAAGTACCATTCCATCACCGTCATTTCGTTTTCACGTAATCACCATAGCACTCGGTTTGAAGGCGCATTAGATGTGTGAAGTGAGTGCACTCAGACGTACTATTTGTTTTAATAATCCTAATGGTAGCAATAAAACTAAAAACGAAAAGAAAGGGCATACAGTTATTATAATTGAAATCCATGTATTCACGATAAAATGTAATATACATATATTTCCCCCTTCCAGTCAACCTTGGCTTGGTAGCTCGAATGATAATGTAAGTGGGATATTGTAAGTGGGAACCCGGGTTCAATTCATTGACACTGAAAATACTTTCATTATTTTATAACGTTAAATTGCACAATATAAACAGCAACTACCGGAAATATGTTTATTTATTGTAATTATTAGGCTAAATTCAATAAAAAAAATATGTACTTCGCCGCACGAAGTTGGCTGTCACTTATTCAATGAGCGAATTTGTTTCACTAAAACCACCAGTGGTTTTCCTCCAATCCTAAGTGGAGCCATTTTCACTGATTAGAGTAGTGGAATTTCACTGCGAACNACTTATTCAATGAGCGAATTTGTTTCACTAAAACCACCAGTGGTTTTCCTCCAATCCTAAGTGGAGCCATTTTCACTGATTAGAGTAGTGGAATTTCACTGCGAACCAGTGGTTTTCCACTGATTCTAGTTTAGAGTGCCTGGGAGTGATATATGTCACGGATACTGATGTGGTCGTCATGTTACGGAGACGATAGTGTGGAGAGGGTATCGCAGAGCCCTGGCCGAGAGATACATGGCACGGGTACTGATGTGGTCGTCATGTTACGGAGACGATAGCGAGGAGAGGGTATCGCAGAGCCCTGGCCGAGAGATACATGGCACGGGTACTGATGTGGTCGTCATGTTACGGAGACGATAGCGAGGAGAGGGTATCGCAGAGCCCTGGCCGAGAGATACATGGCACGGGTACTGATGTGGTCGTCATGTTACGGAGACGANACTACTCCGCCGCCAACGTTTGGTCTCGGATCCTCTGATGCTCCTTTCTCCTTCCCTGCTCTGTGGATTCCCCAACTTTCCACGCATGCGCGGTAGACAGCTTACACTCTATTGGCTAGGGATGTTTAGCTGGTGCTCGGCCTTCTGCCGCGCTCTTGGCTCTGTCTATTGAACTTTGCTTCTGTTGCTGTTTGCTCGCTCATTGCTTCTGACCGCCTCGACTGTTGGACGCCGTAGACTTGGGTTATCGCCATGTCTGTCAGCTCTGTGGCAATCATTATGATAACTTAAATTTTCTATGAAGGCCGTAGGGCAATTTGCAGTTGGGTTGCAGTTTCAGTGTTTTGATGTGTTTATTGAGTGGTATTATGTTGGGCTAGTCCACTGTAAATAGGGTTGCGCACTTTTCGTTTAAATTATAAATTTGGTTTTGATCACCCAGTCGAAATTCGGTTTGGCATAATCTTTCACGGCAAATGTGTTTGGATCCCAGTAAAGTAATGTTTGTGTATTAATATATTTTAATCTTTAGTTAATGTTAATTTGGCCGTGGCTAGTTGTGACCGAGTTGCCAGAAAGTTTCCCGTTTGAAATGGAGAATGGGACCGCACCTGTTCGCGCAATTTTGTTGTCAACGTTTGTGATAACCCACCATCAAACACTTTTAGCTTTGCTTGTATTGCCTGCGTTTATTTAAAATGAGACTTTTCATTTTTTCCATTAATGTTTTAATATGTTTGTATAATTTTACGCCCGCGAGTCTTTGATAAACTCCATTCGAGTGCTATCAAGGGTTTTCACTATATATTTAAGGTAACATTATAATTCATTGTGTGTTTTGAATGAGACGTAATATTACGATTTTGGTCTCGGCTTTTACTTGTATGCGAAGCCTGTTAATACTCTTTGTATTTTATAAAAATATATTTTATATGTATTTTAAATTTAAATGTTGTCCATTCAGTATTATGCTTTGTTAAATGACTCAGATCTCATGTGAATATTTTTGACGGAAGCTGAATTCATTGTAACTTTATTCCAAGTTGGTTAAATTGTTTAAAACGGGTTTGTCTTTGTTTATTACTTGTGTTGAATCCCACAATTATGCTGTTTACAATCAGCGTGACGGAAAATAATTAAATCTGTCCAGTAAGTGTGAAGTATGCCAATAAGATATTTTGGACGCAAGGGAGTTCTGTTGTTCGTAAGTTGGCTACTCTGATTTTTTAGACAACTTTGAAACATGCAAACTTTCTTTTCCACCAAAAATATAACAGTTATTGTTTTATTTAACGAATGACCACTAATGGATGGACGCCATAACCTATTCATTTAATTTCCGAATCGCGTAGTGAAAATTAAGTGAAACTTCAGTAATTTAAGGATAAAATCTATAGTTTTTTGTACCTCTGTATCAGAGTCCAATGCGTGCTTCTATCGTAGATTTATTTTTGGCGTGGAGGGAATGGAAATAATGTTTGTAATGTGTGGGATGTCTTGAAAGTACCATTCCATCACCGTCATTTCGTTTTCACGTAGTCACAATAGCGGTCGGTTTGAAGGCGCATTAGATGTGTGAAGTGAGTGCACTCAGACGTGCTATTTGTTTCAATAATCCTAATGGTAGCAATTAAACTAAAAACGAAAAGAAAGGGCATACAGTCATTATAATTGAAATCTATGTATTCACGATAAAATATAATACACATATATATTCCCCCCTTCCAGTCAACCTTGGCTTGGTAGCTCGAATGATAATGTAAGCGGGATATTGTAAGTGGGAACCCGGGTTCAATTCATTGACACTGAAAATACTTTCATTATTTTATAACGTTAAATTGCACAATATAAGCAGCAACTACCGGAAATATGTTTATTTATTGTAATTATTAGGCTAAATTCAATAAAAACATTATTTACTTCGCCGCACGAAGTTGGCTGTCACTTATTCAATGAGCGAATTTGTTTCACTAAAACCACCAGTGGTTTTCCACCAATTCTAAGTGGAGACATTTTCATTGATTCGAGTAGTTGAATTTCACTGCGAANACCAATTCTAAGTGGAGACATTTTCATTGATTCGAGTAGTTGAATTTCACTGCGAACCAGTAGTTTTCCAGTGATTCTAGTTTAGAGTGCCTGGGAGTGATATATAGCACGGATACTGATGTGGTCGTCATGTTACGGAGACGATAGCGAGGAGAGGGTGTCGCAGAGCCCTGGCCGAGAGATACATGGCACGGGTACTGATGTGGTCGTCATGTTACGGAGACGATAGCGAGGAGAGGGTATCGCAGAGCCCTGG
>NQII01001207.1:44338-104087 GCA_002778355.1 Clitarchus hookeri
CCTCAACATATTGAGTTATAGGTTTTATAGCTTGGTAATAATTCTGAAAAATAACATTCTGAAATTACCCCTATAGCCAACTATCTATTGACCCTACACTGCAGTACATACAAGACAAGGCCAGTACGAACTCTTAATTAGGTCACTATAATAACTGTGCCAAAATTGTGCAAAATCAATATTGTGTCATGAATACGAGTTCATAGTAGAATCGTTATGTCTGTACTGCGGTGTAAGGTCAATAAATAGTTGGGCATAGGGGTACTTTCATAATTATATTATTTTTAAATATAAACAATGTAGAAAAACCAATAAACCCCAAAATAGCAGAGAAGGCTAACCTTAAGGGCAAGGATGGTATATTTATACACAGGTTATGAAAAAAAAACGTGATTTCCTATAGGAGAGCTTGGCACAGGGAAATTTCCGCCGCTAGGTTGCGCAGTGTTCCAAAAGGTAACTTTTAATTAAGATTTTGATTTACGTAAATAATAAAAGAGAATGATTGTACATAATTCCGAAGTTATTTATATCTGATTTATGGTTGTTGAAAAAAATTATCATGTTTTTAACGTAGACAATAGAGAAAAATTGGTACACATGCGACATTAGCGCTTACCTAGCGGCGAAAATTTTCCCTTTGCCAAACTTTTAACATTGATTTTCTCAACCTGCAGTAAATGTGACCCTTCTAAGGGCACCGTCTGTACGGGTAATCAAACTAAGCGTAGAGCTCCAAGACGTGCAGTTATCATTTAAAAACTCTTCAATATTTGTTAGTGCTGTCTACTTGCGAATGGCGTTTGAGAAATTTCCCAAGCCGAGGAGTAATTACGTCCACATTTTCACGTCAGGGGTATCCGTGGGCGTGGAAATAAACTTTCAAATAAACATAAAAATAAGAAAAATAAGGTTAACATTAATGGTTGTCGTACAAGAGGTTAGTATGCAGTGGCAAAAAACTATTTTTTTTAATGTTCATCGCGAGGCGGTAAAAGAAGTTGTCAAATGCACGCGAATTGCTGTTGTAGCTCGCACCTGCCTTGCTGTTGTCATCCCAGCTACGAGAAGTGTTAGAACTCGACCCGTCACCGGCAAGGCCACGTCGCCACATCAGCCGGCCATCCTTAATCAAGTGCGCATGCGTCAATACTCATAGGCGCCGACGTCTGTACTCCACAAGCTCTCTGTGGCAGTACCCGTGTTCATTCAAACCCTATCTCCCTCCGTCCTCCTCTCGTTCTCACACCGCACACGAGTCTATGCGCCTACAGCACTCATCTCCTGTAGGTCAAGGTTTTCAATATTTAAATTAAGTAATTTGTACTGAAATATTTTGGTTATTAAAAACACATAAACAGGATAGTTCTTTGAAACTAATGATGTGAGCAGTTGTCACGTCTCGTAAAATAACTTACTTCCGCAACAGGGCCACGTGACATACATTAAGGACCCCGTCTAGCTGGCGCTTGAATTGCGTTGCAGAGTTTGAAATGCGCGTTTTTGTTACGAAATCACTAAACATGTCTCCATTATACCGACGTGCTAAAAGAACACCCACTTCAGACGAGATACGAACAACACTCTCAATGTATCATCCAAATTATAAGTGCTATTTCCGAGGCCTCCAACATAGCCAAAACGGTTTTTTGAGACTGCTGTATCCCATAATATACTGGCCGGAAACGTGCGATAATATTGTATAGACCTGCAATGAACCTTCCTACAAAATTTCTATTAATAAAATAACAAGGTGAGCGCTGAAAGTGGCACAGGTGCACGCAGCGCAACATAAACACAGCACGCTAGTTCGGCGCCTTGCGCGTAGGGGTGGCGGGGCACTAGGTACGCGTGCGAGTGTCGTCCTTATAACGCGCTTGCCCCTGAGCCTCAAACGCGCTCGAAAGTTGCAAGTAGACGGCGCGTGTAACGCGATACCAGACCAAGGCAANGCTTGCCCCTGAGCCTCAAACGCGCTCGAAAGTTGCAAGTAGACGGCGCGTGTAACGCGATACCAGACCAAGGCAACTGGGGGCACGATCACCACGTTGTACGTTTTTCGAGTACGAGAACCTTCCATACTTTGTTTACATACGTAACTTTCGTTTATCGGTGANTCACCACGTTGTACGTTTTTCGAGTACGAGAACCTTCCATACTTTGTTTACATACGTAACTTTCGTTTATCGGTGCAATATCTTAGCCGTTATATTCTTCTGGTGCTCATGAGTTTTGCAGAAGTACTGCAGTTGTTGCTCCACCACGAGCCATGACTGGCTTGAAGACTTTCGTAAGTGGTTTTGTTTTGCTGCGGTAGTGAAGTTTAAAATTTTTTTAATAGTTTTACGCCATCGCGTAGCTTGCTTTACACCAGTGGTCCTGTTGATTTGCTTATTTTATCCGAGTGTCATTGTTCACCGGGAATGTCACTCGTCCAGTTAAAGGCGACATCGGCGCGGAGCGGAGGTTACGGAGCAAAACGTTTATTGTGCTTTCTGATAATAATAAGTTATATATAAAATTACTATTACGCGTTCTCCTTTTGTGACGTTACACTCTCTACAGTAGGTAATAAATACGTATTACAAACTGAAGTAGTGGCCAACCACTGTTTGATCATACCAGGGGGAGGGGGGCTTCGTACCTGCTGTCTGGAAATGGGAGGGGGGACAGTCCCCCCCCCTATGTCACCCTTCCTTACCCAACACTCGGCTCTATGCTGGTATTGTTAAACCGGGAATCTTGAATATTTGAGTAGGACAACTGTTGTGTCGGCGTTTCCGTAACGTGCTTGGCAAAAAAGTCGGCGAACGCAAGTCATATTCGTTGTCTTTTAATTAATTTTCACCAGAAATACTTTATAAATGTTATTTTAAACCTGAGCGAAACTTCTATTACGTTTTCAATCTCAGTGACAGTAATTTAGTGTAATGTTTACTGTAAAATGAGGTAGGAAGTAACACATACAGGTAGGTACTACGTATTACTTGCAATGCATTTTAACGGAAATTAAAAAAAAAAGAAAGCGGCCACCAGATTCAAATAATTGCCAACTCTAGAAAACTATAACTTCAAAAATTTTCTTAATATAAAATTTGTGTGTTTGTGTTTATACGATTATTTTTGGCAAGTACGTTACTATTTATAGTGATAGTGAGGTAAATTTTCCATCAACGATCTGACAGTTTTTTTCTAAACGATTAAATAACATACATGCATGTAATTTTCGTGTAGTGATAAAGAGCGTGTATTCGAGTTTTGTAACAGCAGAAGGGCAGAAATGGTATTACTTGTCTTTCGCGATCAGCATATATCTTGAGCAGTCGTCTGTTAGATGTAACAAAAAGAAAGAGCCGAGATTATATGAATAATAACTTACTTCCCTAAACGTGTCGGGACATAGGTGAACATTCAGATGAAAATTGAAAGAGAGTAGCTCTCTGGCATGGGAAATACGTGCTGCTTCGAGGCATCTGCAATTAACTTTCTTTTCGAATGCTTATTTACTGCGGGGTAATATATTTATAGGGTGTTATAAATGTTCGTTATTTACACAACATTGTTATAAAAGTGTTAGGTGTATTTGCAAGATGTTTAGAGTTACTGAAACAAGAATCTCCGGTCTTGGTCAGAAGCACATGGTTATGCACAAAGTGGCTAGAGACAATGGGAAGCCGTGAATGTAGTGGGCGGAACCACATGATGAGCGACCCGATGTTGGAAAATGAGAGTCATGCTAACGCCGGACGCTAGCCTGTGGTCCATCCAGCCTCCGCGCCACTTGAGCATGATGCGTTAAGAGGTTTCTCTAGTTGCCATATGGGGCTAATTGTATGTACTTATTCTAATTAGAGAAAAAAGATTAAATAGTTTAATACACACCTTTACCAGGACATAAATGGAAGTCGACATTTTGTCTCCAATTCATAAATTTCGTTATTGAACCATAAACGTGGTCATCGAAAAGTGTAGAATTCAGCAAACTTCGCTACAAATAGCCCTCTTTTTACTATATTCACTCTTGTGTAAAACAGTGCTTTTAACCTTAGCGACAATGCTGTATATTTTCTGAAAAGATTGATGTTTTAAAACCCAAAGAAACCGCTTAACATTCTGAGGAAACAGAACGCACGCGAAGCTTGTTGATGATATTTTACATCGCCGTTGCAATGCTTCCTCATAGTCGTTGCTATTTTACATCGCCATTGCAAGCTTCCTCATAGTCGTTGCTATTATACATGGCCATTGCAAGCTTCCTCATAGCCGTTGCTATTTTACATCACCATTGCAAGCTTCCTCATAGCCGTTGCTATTTTACATCACCATTGCAAGCTTCCTCATAGCCGTTACTATTTTACATCGCCATTGCAAAGCTTCCTCATAGCCGTTGCTATTTTACATCGCCATTGCAAGCTTTCTCATAGCCGTTGCTATTTTACATCANGAACAAAGGCGGCATCTTGCGCCACGAGAGCCCGGGGCAATAAACCGTATCGGAGGAGCCACTACCGCCGTAGTTTCGGCCAGACGTTGCGCCAGACAGTCGTCGTTTCCCCACGTCTCTGTGTTTTCTCTCTCCCCGCCGCGCCGCTACAACTGCAACGATTGGTTTAAGAAGTACCCCCCACCTCAACATATTGAGTTATAGGTTTTATAGCTTGGTAATAATTCTGAAAAATAACATTCTGAAATTACCCCTATAGCCAACTATCTATTGACCCTACACTGCAGTACATACAAGACAAGGCCAGTACGNCTATTGACCCTACACTGCAGTACATACAAGACAAAGCCAGTATGAACTCTTAATTAGGTCACTATAATAACTGTGCCAAAATTGTGCAAAATCAATATTGTGTCATGAATACGAGTTCGCAGTAGAATCGTTATGTCTGTACTGCGGTGTAAGGTCAATACATAGTTGGGCATAAGGGTACTTTCATAATTATATTATTTTAAAATATAAACAATGTAGAAAAACCAATAAACCCCAAAATAGCAGAGAAGGTTAACCTTAAGGGCAAGGATGGTATATTTATACGCAGGTTATGAAATAAACGTGATTTCCTATAGGAGAGCTTGGCACAGGGAAATTTCCGCCGCTAGGTTGCGCAGTGTTCCAAAAGGTAACTTTTAATTAAAATTTTTATTTACGTAAATAATAAAAGAGAATGATATTACATAGTTCCGAAGTTATTTATATCTGATTTATGGTTGTTGAAAAAAATTATCATGTTTTTAACGTAGACAATAGAGAAAAATTGGTACACATGCGACATTAGTGCTTACCTAGCGGCGAAAATTTTCCCTTTGCCAAACTTTTAACATTGATTTTCTCAACCTGCAGTAGATGTGACCCTTCTAAGGGCACCGTCTGTACGGGTAATCAGACTAAGCGTAGAGCTCCAAGACGTGCAGTTATCATTTAAAAACTCTTCAATATTTGTTAATGCTGTCTACTTGCGAATGGCGTTTGAGAAATTTTTTAAGCCGAGGAGTAATTACGTCCACATTTTCACGTCAAGGGTATCCGTGGGCGTGGAAATAAATTTTCAAATAAACATAAAAGTAATAAAAATAAGGTTTACATTAATGGTTGTCGTACAAGAGGTTAGTATGCAGTGGCAAAAAACTATTTTTTTTGTGTTCATCGCGAGGCGGCAAAAGAAGTTTTCAAATGCACGCGAATTGCTGTTGTAGCTCGCACCTGCCTTGCTGTTGTCATCCCAGCTACGAGAAGTGTTAGAACTCGACCCGTCACCGCCAAGGCCACGTCGCCACATCAGCCGGCCATTCTTAATCAAGTGTGCATGCGTCAATACTCATAGGCGCCGACATCTGTACTCCACAAGCTCTCTTTGGCACTACCCGTGTTCATTCAAACCTTATCTCCCTCCGTCCTCCTCTCGTTCTCACACCGCACACGAGTCTATGCGCCTACAGCACTTATCTCCTGCCGGTCAAGGTTTTCAATATTTAAATTAAGTAATTTGTACTGAAATATTGCTGTTCTTGGTTATTAAAACTTATAAAGAAAATAGTTCTTTAAAATGAATGATGTGAGCAGTTGTCACGTCTCGTAACATTACTTACTTCCGCAGTAGGGCCACGTGTCTCACAAATTAAGGACCCCGCCTAACTGGCGCTTGAATTGCGTTGCAGAGTTTGAAATTCCCGTTTTTAATTAAAGAGCACCCACTTCAGACGAGGTACGAACAACACTCTCAATGCATCATTCACATTATAAGTGCTATTTCCGAGGCCTCCAACATAGCCAAAAACGGCTTTTTGAGACTGCTGTATCCCATAATATACTGAGAGAGACGTGCGATAATATTGTATAGACCTGCAATGAACCTTCCTACAAAAATTTCTATGAATAAAATAACAAGGTGAGCGCTGGAAGTGGCACAGGTGCACGCAGCGCAACAGAAACACAGCACGCCAGTTCGGTGCCTTGCGCGTAGGGGTGACGGGGCACTAGGTACGCGTGCGAGTGTCGTCCTTATAACGTGCTTGCCCCTGAGCCTCAAACGCGCTCGAAAGTTGCAAGTAGACGGCGCGTGTAACGCGATACCAGACCAAGGCAACTGGGGGCACGATCACCACGTTGTACGTTTTTCGAGTACGAGAACCTTCCATACTTTGTTTACATACGTAACTTTCGTTTATCGGTGAAATATCTTAGCCGTTATATTCTTCTGGTGCTCATGAGTTTTGCAGAAGTACTGCAGTTGTTGCTCCACCACGAGTCATGACTGGCTTGAAGACTTTCGTAAGTGGTTTTGTTTTGCTGCGGTAGTGAAGCTTCAAAGAATTTAATAATTTTACGCCATCGCGTCGCTTGCTTTACACCAGTGGTCCTGTTGATTTGTTTATTTTATCCAAGTGTCATTGTTCACCGGGAATGTCACTCGTCCAGTTCAAGGCGACATCGGCGTGAAGCGGAGGTTACGGAGCAAAACGTTTATTGTGTTTTCTGATAATAATAAGTTGTATATAAAATTACTATTACGCGTTCTCCTTTTGTGACGTTACACTCTCTACAGTAGGTAATAAATACGTATTACAAACTGAAGTAGTGGCCAACCACTGTTTGATCATACCAGGGGGAGGGGGGCTTCGTACCTGCTGTCTGGAAATGGGAGGGGGGACAGTCCCCCCCCCCCATGTCTCCCTTCCTTACCCAACACTCGGCTCTATGCTGGTATTGTTGAACCGGGAATCTGGAATATTTGAGTAGGACAACTGTTATTGTGTTGGCGTTTCCGTAACGTGCTCGGCAAAAAAGTCGGCGAACGCAAATCATATTCGTTGTCTTTTAGTTAATTTTCACCAGATATACTTTATAGATGTTATTTTAAACTTGAGCGAAACTTCTATTACGTTTTCAATCTCAGTGACAGTAATTTAGTGTAATGTTTCCTGTAAAATGAGGTAGGAAGTAACACATACAGGTAGGTACTACGTATTACTTGCAATGCATTTTAACGAAAATTAAAAAAAAAAAGAAAGTGGCTACCAGATTCAAATAATTGCCGACTCTAGAAAACTATAACTTCAAAAATGTTCTTAATATAAAATATGTGTATTTGTGTTTATAGAATAATTTTTGGCAAGTACGTTACTATTTATAGTGATAGTGAGGTAAATTTTCCATCAACGATCTGACAGTTTTTTTCTAAACGATTAAATAACATACATGCCTGTAATTTTCGTGTAGTGATAAAGAGCGTGTATTCAAGTTATCTAACAGAAGAAGGGCAGAAATGGTATTACTTGTCTTTCGCGATCAGCATATATCTTGAGCAGTCGTCTGTTAGATGTAACAAAAAGAAAGAGCCGAGATTATATGAATAATAACTTACTTCCCTAAACGTGTCGGGACATAGGTGAACATTCAGACGAAAATTGAAAGAGAGTAGCTCTCTGGCATGGGAAATACGTGCTGCTTCGAGGCATCTGCAACTGACTTTCTTTTCGAATGCTTATTTACTGCCTGGTAATATATTTATAGGGTGTTATAAATGTTCGTTATTTGCACAACATTGACANTAGGGTGTTATAAATGTTCGTTATTTACACAACATTGTTATAAAAGTGTTAGGTGTATTTGCAAGATGTTTAGAGTTACTGAAACAAGAATCTCCGGTCTTGGTCAGAAGCACATGGTTATGCACAAAGTGGCTAGAGACAATGGGAAGCCGTGAATGTAGTGGGCGGAACCACATGATGAGCGAGCCGACGTAGGAAAATGAGAGTCATGCTAACGCCGGACGCTAGCCTGTGGTCCATCCAGCCTCCGCGCCACATTAGCATGATGCGTTAAGAGGTTTCTCTAGTTGCCATATGGGGCTAATTGTATGTACTCATTCCAATTAGAGAAAAAAGATTAAATAGTTTAATACAAACATTTACCAGGAAAGAAATGGAAGTCGACATTTTGCCTCGAATTCATAAATTTCATTATTGAACCATAAACGTGGTCATCAAAAAGTGTAGAATTCAGCAAACTTCGCTACAAATAGCCCTCTTTTTACTATATTCACTCTTGTGTAAAACAGTGCTTTTAACCTTAGCAACAATTCAGTATATTTTCTGAAAAGATTGATGTTTCAAAACCCAAAAGAAACCGCTTAACATTCTGAGGAAACAGAACGCACGCGAAGCTTGTTGATGATATTTTCCATCGCCATTGCTAGCTTCCTCATAGCCGTTGCTATTTTACATCACCATTGCAAGCTTCCTCATAGCCGTTGCTATTTTACATAGCCATTGCAAGGTTCTTCATAGCCGTTACTATTTTACATCACCATTGCAAGCTTCCTCATAGCCGTTGCTATTTTACATCACCATTGCAAGCTTCCTCACAGCCGTATTTATTTTACATTGCCATTGCAATCCTTCCTCATAGCCGTTGCTATTTTACATCGCCGTTTCAATGCTTCCTCATAGCCGTTGCTATTTTACATCGCCATTGCAATGCTTCCTCATAGCCATTGCTATTTTACATCGCCGTTGCAATGCTTCCTCATAGTCGTTGCTATTTTACATGGCCATTGCAAGCTTCCTTATAGCCGTTACTATTTTACATCGCCATTGCAATGCTTCCTCATAGCTTTGCTATTTTACATCGCCATTGCAAGCTTCCTCATAGCCGTTGCTATTTTACATCACCATTGCAAGCTTNATTTTACATCGCCATTGCAATGCTTCCTTATAGCCGTTGCTATTTTACATCGCCATTGCAATGCTTCCTTATAGCCGTTGCTATTTTACATCGCCATTGCAATGCTTCCTTATAGCCGTTGCTATTTTACATCGCCATTGCAATGCTTCCTTATAGCCGTTGCTATTTTACATCGCCATTGCAATGCTTCCTTATAGCCGTTGCTATTTTACATCGCCATTGCAATGCTTCCTTATAGCCGTTGCTATTTTACATCGCCATTGCAATGCTTCCTTATAGCCGTTGCTATTTTACATCGCCATTGCAATGCTTCCTTATAGCCGTTGCTATTTTACATCGCCATTGCAATGCTTCCTTATAGCCGTTGCTATTTTACATCGCCATTGCAATGCTTCCTTATAGCCGTTGCTATTTTACATCGCCATTGCAATGCTTCCTTATAGCCGTTGCTATTTTACATCGCCATTGCAATGCTTCCTTATAGCCGTTGCTATTTTACATCGCCATTGCAATGCTTCCTTATAGCCGTTGCTATTTTACATCGCCATTGCAATGCTTCCTTATAGCCGTTGCTATTTTACATCGCCATTGCAATGCTTCCTTATAGCCGTTGCTATTTTACATCGCCATTGCAATGCTTCCTTATAGCCGTTGCTATTTTACATCGCCATTGCAATGCTTCCTTATAGCCGTTGCTATTTTACATCGCCATTGCAATGCTTCCTTATAGCCGTTGCTATTTTACATCGCCATTGCAATGCTTCCTTATAGCCGTTGCTATTTTACATCGCCATTGCAATGCTTCCTTATAGCCGTTGCTATTTTACATCGCCATTGCAATGCTTCCTTATAGCCGTTGCTATTTTACATCGCCATTGCAATGCTTCCTTATAGCCGTTGCTATTTTACATCGCCATTGCAATGCTTCCTTATAGCCGTTGCTATTTTACATCGCCATTGCAATGCTTCCTTATAGCCGTTGCTATTTTACATCGCCATTGCAATGCTTCCTTATAGCCGTTGCTATTTTACATCGCCATTGCAATGCTTCCTTATAGCCGTTGCTATTTTACATCGCCATTGCAATGCTTCCTTATAGCCGTTGCTATTTTACATCGCCATTGCAATGCTTCCTTATAGCCGTTGCTATTTTACATCGCCATTGCAATGCTTCCTTATAGCCGTTGCTATTTTACATCGCCATTGCAATGCTTCCTTATAGCCGTTGCTATTTTACATCGCCATTGCAATGCTTCCTTATAGCCGTTGCTATTTTACATCGCCATTGCAATGCTTCCTTATAGCCGTTGCTATTTTACATCGCCATTGCAATGCTTCCTTATAGCCGTTGCTATTTTACATCGCCATTGCAATGCTTCCTTATAGCCGTTGCTATTTTACATCGCCATTGCAATGCTTCCTTATAGCCGTTGCTATTTTACATCGCCATTGCAATGCTTCCTTATAGCCGTTGCTATTTTACATCGCCATTGCAATGCTTCCTTATAGCCGTTGCTATTTTACATCGCCATTGCAATGCTTCCTTATAGCCGTTGCTATTTTACATCGCCATTGCAATGCTTCCTTATAGCCGTTGCTATTTTACATCGCCATTGCAATGCTTCCTTATAGCCGTTGCTATTTTACATCGCCATTGCAATGCTTCCTTATAGCCGTTGCTATTTTACATCGCCATTGCAATGCTTCCTTATAGCCGTTGCTATTTTACATCGCCATTGCAATGCTTCCTTATAGCCGTTGCTATTTTACATCGCCATTGCAATGCTTCCTTATAGCCGTTGCTATTTTACATCGCCATTGCAATGCTTCCTTATAGCCGTTGCTATTTTACATCGCCATTGCAATGCTTCCTTATAGCCGTTGCTATTTTACATCGCCATTGCAATGCTTCCTTATAGCCGTTGCTATTTTACATCGCCATTGCAATGCTTCCTTATAGCCGTTGCTATTTTACATCGCCATTGCAATGCTTCCTTATAGCCGTTGCTATTTTACATCGCCATTGCAATGCTTCCTTATAGCCGTTGCTATTTTACATCGCCATTGCAATGCTTCCTTATGGCCGTAGTAGCCGTAGGTTCTTCTTAAGGATGTATGACACAAAAAAATTAATTATTTTATAACTTTACCAAACAGTGTTCAACCTGTACGCATTGTATGCGATGACGTTTCCCTCAAATAAAAAAAAATTACTCTTATTTTTTTGAAAAATTTATTGTGAACTCCAGAATTTGTCCGTTTTGCTGCAAGCATAATAGCTAATACTAAGTTGTACACATGAAAACATTATTTACAATGTAAACTAATGCTGTGGGCTTCTGCTTGATGTATATGTAATCACCGAATAACTGTTCATGCATAAATGTAAAGGTTAAAAAATGCAATAATGTCTTTATATTAAACATTTTATTCCATATGTATGACCAGTTATTTGGTAATTGCATGTTTCACGTGGTATCGTACGGCATAAGTTTACATTGCAATTGTTTTTGTACAACTAAGTTATTATTTGTTGTTATAAGATGCTCACGGTAAAGTGAGACTTTTGAGTCCCTAATTACTTCTCCTTTTCATCCATTTGTTATCCTCAAACCACTTTTTAAAATAATAATTGCCATGCAAGTAATAAACACAGTGTGTATATTCCACCACACACTGAAGTTAACGTCAAATACTAAAATAAAAAATATATATTAACGATTATTCTAAATGATAGTGCTTTGAAAGTGCTCACTTTACCGTGCATAACCTATATGGCTGCAGCAAAACAGAAACATTTTGGATTGTAAAATACAGTTTTCAATAAAATTTAGAATAAAAAATATTGTTATTCGAGGAAAATGGCATCACATACAATGCGTACAAGTTGGGCAATGTGTGGTACAAATATATAATAACAATAATTGTTTGTATCCAACTGTCTTTAAGGCACAGCACCGGGGTAGCTAGGACAGGGTTTACCATGCCAACTTGTATTAAGCGTGTTCAGGCCGCCTTTCCGGATATTGCTTTCGAATCAAAATCATTTTGTGCTCTTTGAAGAGAAGAACAATGCTACAAGGGCGCAAGTAGGAGTAAACCATTATGTGTTAGTGTTTTTGTTGAGGCTATGAATATTAATTCACCCTCAATTTTCAGGCTATTAAAAATTTTGCAACATTTTTCCTATGGAAATGTGACCCAGACCAAGAATGAATCGTACACAGTATGTAAATTCCTGAAATATAAAATTAAGACCTGCGTTTCAACTACTCGGTGTATTTGGATGGGGTTTGTCTTTACATTTGAATTTACAAAACTATCACATACAGCAATAAGTGAGTATGTATACTTTACAATTAAAAAATTTTTGTCTATATATAAAAAAACCAGTATACATTCAAAGTTATTGATTTAAACTTTTTGAAAATGTATTATAGGCCATTCTCGGTTACTTCACACTTTTCTGAATCTCTGCCAAAGTTCTATTTTTGATTACCGATTACGTATCCTTCCGTCACATATAAACGTAAACACTGCCATGTGACTACGTTTTAACTGTCAAATGCTTGTTTGCTGTTTTCAGATGTTCAAAGACTTTAGTCACATTTCAAAAACAATTTCGTACGATTGTTAACAATTTAGGCTTATAGCCATATCTAGGTCAGTTTTATGACTTTTTAACAATGTCTATGTTGACGATAGCTCTTGCGGTTATTATTTTACATTTCTTTTTTTCCGCTCATATTTCTATGCATTGGTTTTCTAGGTTAATTTAATTATTTTTTCAATTTATCTGGCTGAGGTTAGTATTTTGTTGAGTTTGTGGCAAACACTAAAATCACAGTTGCGTTTCAAACACTCAGGGCTAGGTTACAACGATGTGATGAACAGACGTGACTTTCAAACAATTAGTTTCGTCTTAAAAACAGTTCACGGCTAAAACGTACAAATTTCACACGTTCGATATTTGCAATCACACACACACACACTGATACAACGTAACGTATTNCGATATTTGCAATCACACACACACACACTGATACAACGTAACGTATTACTCTTTCATACACACAGCGGTCACGACGCACTTTACAGTATATTTATTCCTGCTGTGGAAAAGCAGATTTATCACAATAACGTAACTTGCCTAGGTATGTTTAAAAACAAGAGTACGAACTTGACGCTTCGTTCAGAAACACGCCATATCATGTCGGCGTTGCCAGTTGCCACTTCTGACAACTTCGGATTTGTAAACGTCCTGCCATCACATCTGAATATATTATAATAAGTATTTAAACAGTAAAATCTCGTTTCAGTTGTAAAAAACAAATTAAAAAATCATTATTTTTGCTGTAATAAGTATGAAATATGCTAAAATTGATAACATGTATCCGTTTCCTGCCACTACGGGCGGTGCGAAACTTCCCGAGACAGAGAGAGAGAGAGAGATAGGGAGAAAGAGAGAGAGAGACAAACTCCGCTCCACCTACTGAATTTTCTTCCTTGGACGAAAAAAAAAAAAAAAACTCATTTCACTACGGCGTACGCACGGTAATTTGCGCTGATATGTTTAACTGTAACAATGAAATACGTTTCCTTCAGTGCTACATAAAAATTTAAATGTATCAAAAGGTAACGTTTAATTTACAAATACCATACCAAAAACTATATGAAAACAATGTTTTAACTGTGAACTATTTCTTACTAGACGTTGCCAACACATCGCTGCTCTCGCTGTTTTTATTCGTATTTAATACGAAATAAATATTTCAAGTTATAGAAGATTCAAAGTTAAAGTTCCATTTATTCAGGAATAGAGTACTTTAAAGGTAATCACAGTGTTATATATTTGTGGTATACAATTGTTTGAAATAACAGGTCGACGTGTTACTCCTAGGGTGATTTTTCAAACGTTCGTTTCAAAACATCCGAAGAAACTGCGAATGGACTGTATGTAGAATGCTACATTATTTATATTTCTTAATTTTAAAGGAATTTCCTTTTTTTAAAAACACATGTTAAAATTTTTTTAAATTAATTTTTTTCGAACTCTATCAATTGAAATATTACAGATTTGTAGATAAGACCACTTTGTTCATTTTGAGACAATTAGTTTGCTATAGAACCCGCTTATAATGTTCCCGTTTAAAGGGCTTTCCCGTCTGTAATGCAGGATTTTTCTGGTCCCGAATGTTTCTCCCTAAAAACAATAACAAACATTCCCGGAAATAATGTTTTTATTTTCCCACGAATAATGCAAACTGTTTCTGATTCAGTAATTTATTTCTTATCACCAAACCATTTCACATAACTTCAATTCTACACTGAAAGTATTTCATTACATATTCACACGTTTTGTTTACGTTAGTACGATATTTTCTTTATTCGTAAACGCCACAGAGTAACCACCATCAAGTGGTTACACTTTGAGATTCTCTGGTTGGGCACTGAAGCACAGTGTGCGCAACTTGGTACGTCTGGAATAACTACAGATGTCGTCAGCAGTTACATTTGAACACACAAATATGGTGCGCTTCACGTGTATGCAGTCATCTATGGAATCATACCTATTGTTTATTTTTTTACGTGAATGTAAATGGATGAAAGAGGTTAATATTTACTTAGCCGGTTGATGTTTACGTATTGAAAATTAATTCTTCCTTGAAACAGTTTTAGTAAAAATTAAAATGAGTGCATCTAAGAAAAGACTGACATTTTCATTAGCTGAAAAATTAAACTTAATCAAGCTCGGGGACAGTAACCCCGGTAGAACACACACAGCAATTGCTCGGGATTTGGAAATCGCAGTCTAATCATTGTTGCAACTAGGAGACAAACTTCCATGAACGATTTTATGTTACGTATTTTGCTTGTAGACAATTTTGTGTGCTTTGGTACCAGGAGACAAACTGCCATGAACAATTGTGCTTGTTTTGCATGTACAGTAATCTTTTGCTCATTTACTACTTTTATGATTTTGCAACCAGGAGATAAAATTTCATAAAAGATTATGCATTAAAAATAATAATTGTTTTGTTCATTTTATACAATTGTGTGTTTAAATTGGTGCGTACTTTTCCATCTTTTGGTGTCCTGATTTTCGAATTTTTGTGTTTCCCTCTTATAGTGTTTTCCTGCTTAAAGTGTCACTTTCTTATGGACCCCAGCAAAACCTTATAAGAGGGTTCCACTATTTACTGATTTGGTGTTCATATCCGTATATTTTCGCAAGGAATTGCAGTTCTTAAATCGAAAACTTTGGACTGTATCAACTATTGTTGTAAAATATATTTACCAGCATTCAGATATCTTGTCCATAAATATAACCCAATTTAGTGGTTCAAATTATGTTCTTCATTTTCTGTTTCGGACATTCACGCGCTGCGAGACTTTCCCATGACCCGTATGGCCATCGCATCGCCTCGGTTAAATGTTGTAAAATATTGGCTAGTTAACAAAAATAATTCATAAAGTGTTATTTTTCCCCCACTGTCAAAGCAAAATAATTGATTTCTCAACATGAAGTAGCCTACTTCATTTTAACACTACATTAATTTTTTTCAAAATTAGTTTGTACTTTTACCTAGGTACTTTTCTCTGGTAACAGAGGTGTCTTTATTGTTTACTTTATAAACAGGACTTTACATTTGTTTTCAGTATCAAATTTAATAATTATACCTAGGTTTATTACATCCACAGTAACTAAAACTTTCCTATATGTATTACATGCGTGTGTGTGTGCTAATGCTGACATATGCGCATATACAACGTGTTTCGGGAACATACGACCAAACTGTACCAGGGGATTGCTGTTATGAAAATAATACATTTTAAATATGACACCCATGGTCCATCTCGATGATATAAGGGCCGTAAAAGTCCTCAAAGGCGGATTACGAAAAGCATATTATGAGGGATATTATGAAAAGTACTTGCGTTAGATGAACAAACTTTGGTACATGAATTAATTAAACCAAGATCTTGGATAAATTGAAGGCATGGTACGTTGTACTCACCCCATAATGTAAAAATAGCCTTTTACACCCTGTTATTGCACACAACTTTGTTACCTTGAAGTAAAACTGATTTTTGATGCCATCATATTAAGACGTACGTCGTAATTAGCCAAAAAGGCACTCTTGTTGCAAATCTCTAGGACCAACCGTTTTCGTGTAAAATGCACATAAAGATTTCAATTATAACAATACTATGGATGGGTGGGTAGGCAAGACGTCCTACGCCCGGAGATAAACAATTGCTGCTTGTAACACGTCATCGAACACTAATCATCGCAAAGAACAAATAGGTAGCAAATGAATTACAATTCGGAAATGCGCTTCACCAACGTTCAGTTGTGTTTGGTGGCACGCTATGAAGCAAGGGGGTAGAAACGAAGAAATTTCTGTACTACTGCCTAAATCTGGCCGTTCTGAAGATACTGTAACCACATGTTTTAGCAGGTTGTGCTCAATTGTGGGAGGTGGTTAAGAAGCTGACATCCTACCGGAAAACATTAACTTCGTACTGCAGTCAGTGATTTGTTTTTCCTGGATCGAGCTTGCAATAGTGGACGCACGTTGTTGAATGTCATATTCGTTTCCCTTCCTTCCCGGGCTCCTCCACATTGTCGCTGCCCTAACTAGAGGTCAGAGCAGCGCGTTATTTACTGAGTGTCANCCTTCCTTCCCGGGCTCCTCCACATTGTCGCTGCCCTAACTAGAGGTCAGAGCAGCGCGTTATTTACTGAGTGTCATTGCGTATCCTCGCTACTGCACGTGAGGGACATGACGTCATACACTGATCAGAAGAAGACAGACGCGGTGTTGGTGAACGGGGAAGCGAGAGGAAACGGAAAGGAAGCTGCACGTAACATGTCGGTTGCTATAGGACGTGCTGCGGTCGGATTGTCACATACGTTCGCAAACGTCACACAGCGACTAGGAGAAACGGGCATGTCTTGGAGGCGAGGTGGACCAAGTCAACAGAGAAGAGTTCGAATGTCACGTGTTGAAGAGGCGGTGTTGGAGAGTGCAGACGAGAACCCTTCCACTAGCACGTGCACTGGGTGCACAGAATGCTACAGTATTGCGTGTGCTACATAAACAGCAGCTGTGACCGTACAGAGAGAGAGAGAGGTGCAAGCATCACAGCCAGCGGACTATGCCCCTCGTCGAGGAATTTGCCAGTGGTTCCTGCAGCAGTGTGAGACGAAGACACATCCACAGAGGAAGGGTATTTAATAGTCGAAATAGCCACATCTGGGACGACTCCANGCAGCAGTGTGAGACGAAGACACATCCACAGAGGAAGGGTATTTAATAGTCGAAATAGCCACATCTGGGACGACTCCAACCCACATGCAACTGCAATGAGGAGCTACCCGACCCGATATTAGATCAACGTTTGCGCTGGAATACTTGGCGACAATGTCATTGGGCCGTACTTTCTACCAACCACATTGACAGCTTCCAGTATTGGTATTTTCTGCAGTTCACGTTGCCAGACTTGCTGGAGGATGTTCCGCTCGCCGCCAGACAACGATGTGGCTGCAACACGACGGCACTCCACGTGATTATACGTGACTTAGTGAACGCAGCATATTTCGATCGCTGGATAGGACGGGGTGGGTCTGTTGCATGGCCACCACGCTCACCTGACCTTGCCCCATTAGACTTTTCGTCAAGGCGTTGGTATACGAGACAACAATTTAATCCGAGAAGGACTTGTTAGCGAGGTACATGGCTGCCTGCGATAAGGTATGAGACACTCCTGGTGTCTTTGAAAGAGTACGCCAGTCTCTAATGCACCTCTACATCTACTGCAACGAGGTTGGAGGTGCGCATTTCGAACAGTTGGTACTGTGAAGTTGTTTTCCAATAGGAAACTGTAATGGCTGCGATGACTGGTTTGTTGGGCTGTCAATTAGTGTCATCTGTGCGCATACCAACCAACACACATGCAACATCTTCGAACACACTGTGACCAACCACATTTATTAAAGACATTACTACATAGTCACACTGTTCGCATTATAATGTATAATCCCTACTCTCTTCTTATCACATCTATTGAAAACTAATTCTTTCACACATGTCGACTACCTTCTAATACATGTGGTTACAGTATCTGCGGAACGGCCTGACTTAGGCAGCTGCACAGAAACCTTCTGTCTTCGTTTCTACCACCTTGCTTCATAATGTGCCACCAAACACAACTAAACGTCAGTGTAGTGCATTGACTAGTTGTCAATTGTTCGCTGCCTGTTTGTTCTTGGCGATAATTACTCAGTGTGCGACGCCGTATTACAGCCAGCATTAGTTTACCTCTGGGCGTAGGACTTGTTGCCTACCCACCAGGCCATAGTACTGCTACAATTGAAGCATTTGTGTGCGTTTTACACGAAAACGGTGGGTTCAAGAGAGTTGTAAAAAAGTGCCTTTTTGGCTAATTACGACGTAATACTTAATACGATGGCATCAAACATCAATTTTACTTCATGGTGACAAAGTTGTATGCAATAACAGGGTGCGAACTGGTATGATTTATGTGATGGAGTTGAGTACGACGTAACATATCTTCATTTTATCCAATATCTTGGTTTAATTAATTCATGTAACACATTTTGATTCTCTAAAGCAATTGCTTTTCATAATATCCCACATAGTACGCTTTTCGGTCCTAAACACTTCTACAGCCCTCACTATTTAAGATGGACCAAGGGTGTTATGTTTGAAATTTTTTCTTTTCACGTCAGCAATCCCGTGGCACAGTTTTGTCACATGTCTCCTAAACACGTTGTATATTCAAGTCTTCACTTCGAAATATGTGTAAGGCGATTTGAACTGAAACCTTTATTGTCTACGCCTGTATGGTGAAATAGTTCTATAGTGTGATTTTCATTTATTATACCTAATCCACTTCCCTAGGAAACATAGGCGTGAGTGATACTAGTAATGTATGTGTGTTTACATACGCATGAACACGTGCGTATATATCTATATGTTTAGATTTCTGTGTTCTACTACCGTCTTTCTGGTAGTAGGCCTATACACCAGTCTCTAAATAATTGTGATAAATCTTGTGTTTTATAGTTTCACGAGGAGTGACCGTTAATTAGTAGGGTGACGTGTCATATTTCATAGCCGTAAGACCGATGTTAACTAACCTTTGAAATAGGCAGCACCCAATGAGAAGACTATGTTTCCCTCGCCATTTCGTGTGGTATTTCAACTGAGAGGGGGTAGTTTGCGCGTTACACATCAAGAATTGTTCTGCCGATGCCTTCAAAGTTGGGTACTTGAGTAGTGCTATGTAATGGGACTAAATTTTATGGGATTTTTGTAGATCACTCAAAAGTGGGAATTCAAAATTATAGGGTGGCGTGTCCTATCTCTGCGACTATTCAACTTTCACCCAGTAGCAGCCACAGAGAACATAATACATTTGTATTTAAAAAGTTCTATTCCTATTTTTTGAGAGTTAGAACCAGTAAAATATCAATATTCTGTAGCCAATGTTATTTATGGCGATTACGTACCTGGCACGTGAACCGCGTTCAGGCTTTTTGACGAAACTATGAAACTTCTCTCCAATATCTTTACCAGCGAAAGTAAAATTCGTCTCAGACGAGGACGGAATGGTATTTTCCTAACATAACGCGTGCTACGTCGTTCTATCTAGCTTCCTCAGTGTGGTCTGTCTTGAAACACAGTACCAGTACATGAGCGAAACTACGATAGGGGCTTGCATTCGACCTTGCGACACGCTCCCCGCCGAAGAACTTCAAGTATAACCGCTTAAACCAAAGTCTTTAGAGCCCACTTAACACGATAACCTTGGTGGTACCGCTGTCTTGGACCTTTTTAGTGCATAATTATGGAAAGAAAAACCCCAAACTTTACATTTATCATAAATGGAACCCACCTAAATTAAAACACATTTTATTTTGCAACAAGACCTCAAATGACATCTAATAAGCAAACCTGTTATTCATATCATGACGATTGATGATGATTATTGCAAACTCTCTACCCTTGGAATGATTAATATATCAAATGTAATTAAATTTAAGAACCGTAGACTGTGAGTTAATTCATAATCTATAAATTTGTGTGTGCAATAACTTGGAAAAATACAGCAGGCAAAATAACATACTCCAAAGTATTTAAATTGTAAAATACACTCAAAACTCTATGTTAAGTGATTAATTATATTTATAACGTACAAGTTAGTAAAAACTGGTCCATTACGACTACCAAATTGAACGAATTGAAAAATATTCTAATAATTTGTATATGGGTTTTTAAAAAGTTGCAAAGAAGAAATTTTTGCATGATTTTTGTGACAGCCAATTTTGCTTTCGGTCAAATAAACATTCCGAAATATGTTGGAAAACCAATGTTGAATACAAAAAGAAAACTCACAATAAAATTATTTACTCTTGAATAGCCATGTTTTCTTAAAACAATTTTTATAATTTTATAAATTTATCTTTAAAAAAATTACTTACGCTTGATAGATTTGCGTGAAAACTAGAATTATGAAATTGATACGGATTAAAGTTTTTTATTATTTTGGCGAAGAGAGTCGTTCTAGCCTCCCAATTAATAATTTTTTTTTCACAAAAATAAGTGTTTGCAAAAAAATTTATATTTTATTTGAACACATTAAATATTTTTGGTAAAAATAATCAGGTAATTTTAGCCGCCCATTATAATAAAAGTATTTCTATGAATATTGCTATTAAAAGAAAGTGTTTATATGTAACTTTATATAATGGATTTGTCATTTTGCTGCAAGATAGAATTATCGGTTTCAAAATTGCACGATTGGAAGCATATAAGAATATAAATCCCTTTTAATTAAATGAGAATGATTTTAGGTTGCGTTTCAATTGGAATTGTACGTTAAAGTGGTAAAGTAAACAGTTTAGTTTTCAAAATCTCCGATATACTTGTTATAATTTGCGTTTCCGCATACTGAAGATTACAAATTACCTGACACAAACTGCCAGATCATTACCATCTTATTTTTGCCAACGACACATAAGCAGTAGAAGTTTATTGGTATGTAAAAGGCATTATCTAAAGTTCAATAACTATGTCACAAAGAATGTCGCTGAAATATTAATTAATTATGGTTTGGTAAAAATTTCACGTCGTACTTATTTTATTCGGTTGCTGTTAAATATGAAATAGTATTATAATCATACGTATGAAAAATTCTGTTCATCTAACAACCTCTTGTGTTTTTGATTAAGAATTGTTGTTTTACATTTATTTAATAACAGAGATGTTGTGTTCCATAACGGACAGTAAGAAGCCGCAGTGTCCCAACTATGTTATTACAAAATTCAATATGCTAATTACATAAAGTGTAAGCGAAATAAATTACTTCGAACACTTCCCCATTACGATTAAGATTACAAAAACAATGAAGTAGATATCATATATAAATAATCTTACTAGTCTTGAAAACAATAGTTTTTATTTTACTTTTTAGTTCCTACAGAATAATGAAAAACTTTAAATTTAATTTACTATAACTTCACTTAATAGCTCAGTTAATTTATGTACTTTTTAAGAATTTAATAAATTATTTAATGTACCGCAATCAAAGGAAGTTATTACGTAAGTAGTGCAGAGATAAAGAACTAGCATAAATATGGCTGAGTAAAAGAAGGAAAAAGTGCGTGTGTATATATATGTGTGTGTAATTTATTTCGCGCCATTTTAAAACAGAAAATTCGAGTGTAAATTGCTACTCTCGGCTAGGTATAAAGCACGAATATATCTCCTAAAGGGTTAAGTTTAATACCATTGCAATTTGAAAACTTCAAAAGCTGTATTGAGTAGAGTGTGTAGGTTTCCAAAATACAAGTCGATGTTTCTAGTGTTGTTTGGGTAGTCGTTGTAGCTGCGACAGAGGTTTATGCAGTTTTTGCACGCACTAATTAAACTCGGACGTTATTCCAGTTAATGACGGACATACGGATGTGCAAAATTAATTAATTAGTGAATACCCTGATTGCTGTAAAAACGCACACACACATTATAGTTTTAAGGACGTATTCTTCGTAACGAGGACGCCGATGCCTGAGCGAGTTGTATGTCGGCGTGTCTGTCACTATGGCGATTCTGGTTCGATTCGCGGCAGAATTACGTTCGGATTTTCGAACATGGGAGCGCTGTGTGAACGGTGTCGTGGCGTTCATGACTGGAGTGTCACGAGGTACTCTCGTTTCTCTTACCTCGACTTCCGTTTGCTGCTCCATTGTCACCTCATCACCACATATCCGCCTCTGGTGACCTCGGTGGCTAAGACACGTTCAGCTCCACGCCCCTAATCACAGTCCACGTCAATCATTTAAAGAAAGATAATCACTGTTCAGTGCAATCGCTTTTAATGATAAAGCAACCAAAGACTACTTGGTGCTTTTTACTTTTTCGTTGTGTTAAATGTTGTCTCTAGGTCAAGAACGTAACATATTCAAACTAAGTAAGGTCCAAACAAGATTGTACTACGAAAATAACGTTGTTAGTTACATTTTTGACTTAGACACATTTTAACTTCATTGAAGTTCATGAAGTATGCTTCATGTTATGTAAAATATCATATTTCTGTGTTGTAGTCTACTTAGTGCTGATCTGAAAAGGGCAATCCGCTTAAGTGTTCAAAATAATAAGAACGATTTTTAATATCTTCCGGCTAATGACTAATTTCGATTAACATAATTGACGTAGCATTAGTATATTGTCAATAATAAGCATCATTATACGTTATATAAAATCTCACTGACTTCGGAGATGTACGCGTAGTGGCTTGATTACTTCGTACTCCATGGCTATTACACTTAAGCAGAGAAGCCTCAGTTCAGCTTTTCCCTGGGAAGGCAAGTGGACTTAACATTTCAAATACCTACAGCTTTCTGATTGGTTAAAGTGGTATGCGAAGAGGTCCTCGAATCGAATGTAGAATTCGGACATGCAAACATCTTGTGTGTAAATTTCGACACTAGCGCTGCCTGGCGATAGTGTGCAAGATTTTCTGGTATACTTTTCCCACTACGAAACGAGGACTCTGTAAAATTAGACGAAACTCATAATAAACGCTTGAAAATATGACGTAGAACACGATTTAAATTATATTACTTTCCGAGGACCCAAAAAAGGTTCTCGTTTTGTAAAATGTCCTCTAAACATAGTTGGAAAAACAACCGCAGATCCTCCAATTATACTCTACACCAGTTAACACACGCACAGAGAAAGAGAGAGAGAGGGAGAGAGAGGGAGAGACAGAAAAGTGATCTCATAAGCCTTACTTTTCATCGGAAAATAGGCTAAAAACGGACAACCACAATAGTGTTGACTAGCGAGGCTAATA
Organism: Clitarchus hookeri; assembly: GCA_002778355.1. NCBI lineage: Eukaryota > Metazoa > Arthropoda > Insecta > Phasmatodea > Phasmatidae > Clitarchus > Clitarchus hookeri. The sequence continues at coordinate 67,914 of NQII01001207.1, forward strand.
AAATGGAAATTAGTTTAAATAAAGTCGAATTTAATAATACCTTCTGAGAACTAAATCATGACGCGAACGCTTATTTAAATACACGAGAATGTTGTCTCCCGATTCAATAATTAANACCTTCTGAGAACTAAATCATGACGCGAACGCTTATTTAAATACACGAGAATGTTGTCTCCCGATTCAATAATTAATTGGATACGATTTCACGGCACGGCATATATCCTAGTTAAAAATGTAACTACAGTTTGCCGCCCACAACTGTTGCTGGACTCTGATTGGCTGTGTCATCTTGACTTGTAGTTAATGTATAAAATGTCACCATATCTTATGTCAAGCCAAGAACGAGCACGACCCGCATTTTGCCGCCATAAACCGATACTCGCGGTGGTGTAGTGGTCGGACTACTCGCCTCCCACCTAGGCGAACCGGGTTCGATTGCCGGTGGGTTACTCCCGAATTTTCGCATATGGGAATTGTGTCGGACGAGGCCGCTGCTCAGAGGGTTTTCTCGGAATCTCCCGTTTCTCCCCGCCTTTGCATTCCGGCGGTGCTCTTACTCACCTCACGGTTCACTGTTGCTCATAAGGGGCCCGCCTGGCTAGCGCATCACGTGCATTGCAGAAGTTTAGTAGAAAACACGTGATTAAAAACGGTTGGATATTTTGTAGTGGCGTTTAAACGCGGAACGCATTTGAGAAACCTTTCGTTTCTAAGGACAAGTTTCAGGTTCTCATACTAAGTCCAAGGGTCATTTTTTTGGGCGTGAAAATGGCTGAAACGTGTGTTATGGCTCAACATTTTGTATACAGTATCTTAAAATTTGTATTTAGATAGGCAGGACTTCTTATATTTATTAGCCGGTCATAACAGCAAAGGGTGATCGCTTAAAGTCCTCGAGGCAAGTCGCGGACGGAAAGACCGCCCACCAATTGAGCGCATTGCGCGTAGAGGTGATGAGGGGAGTGGTGTGCGGACAAGAGTCGACCTTACACCTCACGTGTTTCGAGGCCTCGAAAGCGTAAAACAGTTGCAGACAGGTGGAGACATAACNCAAGAGTCGACCTTACACCTCACGTGTTTCGAGGCCTCGAAAGCGTAAAACAGTTGCAGACAGGTGGAGACATAATGGTGCCTACCTAGCTTCCATGGAGGTTTCATTGCAAGTAGTTGTCTCTATTGATATTAATAACGAACATGGAATAATTCAAAGTAAATATATTTTTTCCCAGAGGGCCGCGGTGGTGTATTGGTCATACNCAAGAGTCGACCTTACACCTCACGTGTTTCGAGGCCTCGAAAGCGTAAAACAGTTGCAGACAGGTGGAGACATAACGGGCTACCTACCTAGCTCCCATGGAGGTTTCATTGCAAGTAGTTGTCTCTATTGTTATTAATAACGAACATGGAATAATTCAAAGTAAATATATTTTTTCCCAGAGGGCCGCGGTGGTGTATTGGTCATACTACTCAACTCCCACTTAAGCGAACCGGACTCGATTCCTGGCTGGGTAGCTCCCGAATTTTCATAAATTTGGTTGTTGAAAAGTGTCAAAGTCAGTAAAAAAATGTATTCCTCTGTAAAACCAATTTTCAAAATACAGCATCAGTGCTGTATTTTCTCTGAACAGATTACCGTATGAAAAGCCTGCAGTTGCCACTTAAAATTCTGGGAAAAAAAATGGAAAACTCGCGAAGCTTGTTTACGTTATTTCTCATCGCCGTCGCGAGGCGTGACCTTGAGACTTTCCTGTTGTTCACCAAGGATCCAAGGATTCCCCTTAAAAGCGCTGCTCACCAACATTTCATTATTTATATTTGTACGAAATGCTTCTCAGCCCGTAGATATTATTTCCTCGTATCCAAAAATTTTAGATGGCAAATTTCTTTGCGCAATGGAGTCTCAAAATTACAATTTTAGGATTTTGGCACGTACAAATTATAAAAACTAACTGACTTTCTGAAATGAGACCATTCACACTCAAATAAGGTAGCATCAGTTACATNAGTAAAAAAATGTATTCCTCTGTAAAACCAATTTTCAAAATACAGCATCAGTGCTGTATTTTCTCTGAACAGATTACCGTATGAAAAGCCTGCAGTTGCCACTTAAAATTCTGAGAAAAAAAATGGAAAACTCGCGAAGCTTGTTTACGTTATTTCTCATCGCCGTCGCGAGGCGTGACCTTGAGACTCTCCTGTTGTTCACCAAGGATCCAAGGATTCCCCTTAAAAGCGCTGCTCACTAACATTTCATTATTTATATTTGTACGAAATGCTTCTCAGCCCGTAGATATTATTTCCTCGTATCCAAAAATTTTAGATGGCAAATTTTTTTGCGCAATGGAGTCTCAAAATTACAATTTTAGGATTTTGGGACGTACAAATTATAAAAACTAACTGACTTTCTGAAATGAGACCATTCACACTCAAATAAGGTAGCATCAGTTACATCACGGAATCTCAAAAACCCGCAATGAAATGTTTCAGCAATTTTTTTTTTTTTAAATATCTTAAGATATTAATATAATTGCATGTTTTTAATATGTAGCAGTCCATGATTTTTCTGTAAAATAAGTTTTGCTGAGCATATATTTAAATTAATAAAGACGTAATCTTTCAGCCACCCTTGACCATTTGGTGAATTAGTTGGTTTATTTTATTTGCACGTCCACGTCCCCAAACACTAAGATTGTGATTTTGACGCGTCATTATGCAAAAACTATGCAATCTAAGAATATTGTAACGCAAGGCAAGAATACTTATAATTAATGTTTACAATTTGAACGGCGTTTCTTACAGCAATAAATTAAGACATATTTTTGTTACCATAAAGACCTCGAAGTCGTTGGCCTCGAAAGGAATTTGTGTGGTTTTATATTTGCACCACATACGGTTAAATTTGTAAATATTATCTGTTACTACTTTTTCTTAAGATTAAATTTTTTCAGTTCGTATGGTTTTTGCAAAATGATACCTCGAAGTCAAAATTTTCCTGTTTGTTGTGATGTACAAATAAAATGAACCAAACTGTTTGCAGAAAATATAACAAAGGCAAGTGAAAGTTCTTTATTCAATGTATTTTAGGGCGTTATGAGTGAAGTTTACTTTGAAAAATGCAGGGGCATCCACAAATAATAAAATATGCAATTATATCGTAATTTTTCCATGATCTTTTGAAATTTCAAAACATTTTCTTGTACGATTTTATTGTCATCTTGAAGTAGCTCTTGGCATTTTATTTCAATAGTAATTATCTTATTTCTGTACACAAGTTAGTTCTCATTATTTGTACATTTCTAAAGCAGTAAAATTGTGACTTTAACATGTATTTATGCGAAAAATAGGAACTCAATTTTTTGTGAGGTAAAAGTAATTACTGACTTTGCCTAACAGTTGAAAAGTACGTGATACAAATATAAAATAACAAAATGTATGTGAGGCAAGAGTAATTACTGACTATGTCTAAAAGTTAAACTCACATAATTTCTTTTTTTTATTTAACAAAAAAAAAAAAATTGGAAACTATTCANAAAAAAATTGAAGACTATTTACCAAACATTTTTTAGGAAACACTACAAAAAAATCCTTGTAAACGTTGCAAGAAATTGCCTGAAAAGTGCCGGATATATTTAGTATTTGTACAAAAAAGTACTGTAAACTACCAACGGATATCCTGTGTGTGTATTGTATTTCCTCAATTATTTTCTTGCAAAAACACAAGCTACTGTTTGGACTTCTACAAAGTAATTTGTCTTTTGATTATATTTTATTCTATAAAAATTACTAGTCAGTCAGGATTGCACGGAACACATTATATGCGGCCCACTCAGGCACGCCCCGAGCCAACTACGACTTTCAAAATTCCCGGAGGGGTAACGAGAATTGAACCCGGAACTTCTATACTAGAAAAAAGCTCGCTAACCACTACGCAACAAATACTTTCGTACGTAGTTTTCTATTTTATTAATTTGTACAGACTTTCAATTATTTAATCTCGTTGTATGATGCTGTATTTAGCTTTCAAACGAGAACAGCAAGTTGTTNTTTGTACAGACTTTCAATTATTTAATCTCGTTGTATGATGCTGTATTTAGCTTTCAAACGAGAACAGCAAGTTGTTACCGAGCTCGCAGCGGAAATGTAATTAGTTTGTTGACACTTAATTACAACGTAGCTAAGATCACATAAATGTACAAAACCTTGCCATAATTAAAGTTGGAGAGCCGTAACGTGAGGGAACACATTCTTTCCCATCCTGCTTAGAGCAACCCTCCTCGAGCCATGTAGGCTACTGTCGTAATGTGAGCGATTCCCGGAAGTGACGAGCGACGCGCGACTCTTAACCATGTCTCTGTAACAACACACATTTATTTCGTTATTCACACAAACGCTATTCTTACAATTGAATAAACGTCGTATATTAACAAAATATACTTCTGAGAATCAAAAAAATTTTATTTCTAGTCACACACATGTATTACAGCGCATCCCTCCTGCTGTGTCTGACATTATGCCCAATGTTCAATTGATATATGGAATTTTTTAATGTAAAATGCATATAAGCATTTCACATGACAACATTTTTAAAAATGATATTCAATTAAATACGTCGAATATAATTATTTTGATTACGAATATCCCATACACAGAACAGTAAAATTAATTTCTATAAAATTTACAACTTTAAACGTAAACGCAGTGAACATTTTAAAACCAAAAAAACCTAAAAATAGCCATAAAATGTACAAAAACCCCTTTGGACTATTACAGCACATATCAACATCTGCATTGCCTTGTCGATACAGCTGTCCGCGCGGAGTAAGTTCTAGAAACTGAAGACTCGCCTGTTATTAGTACAGACCGCTTGGGCTTGTTCGAAGAGCTTTACAGCGGTTCACAAAGTGTCAGCATTACTGCAAGAATGTTTCTGTAGTTCTACAAGTCCTATCTTTGCACAAGTACAAATGCATCAGGTTTTAAAAAAAAAAATTCGTACAAGTACTAGCATTTGTATTATTACAAGAAATTTTCTGTTCGGTTTAGAAAATACTTTTACTGTGCTGTGAAGAAACCGCGAATAGACTATAGAATCCGTTTAAATATATTTAAAATTCCTGGTAAAGCCTATTCGAGGTCTCTTCACACTTTTTAATCAAATATTTGAAAAAAAAAAAAGCGATATAACAAACCACCTCCCAGGTTACCTTACAAGCCCTGAAGTATTCCAAATTACTCCCCATATTGACGTTCCAATGCTAAGGCAATGGCTTTACTGCTCCAGTAAGCCGTGATCCTGTGACTCATATTATCCATTCACGGTTACTTCCAACTTTTCTGAGCCCTTCTAAAGTTATTCCTCCAGCTCGTGTAAACAAGGTCTAACCACGGCTAGAACATCACATCACACGAACAGCGTTCCTCATTCCTGCGCAATCGGTCTAACTAGATTTTGCATATGAACTATTTATTACTAGGCGTTACCAACACACACATTTTCTCCCTGTTTTTACCGACATTAGTTACAAACGAAATATTATCATTTACAGATAAAATATAAGTAAAAGCTCAGTTTTGTCAAACAATGCTAATAAAATTTTAAGAGAAGTATAAAACGATAGGTATAATGAGACATTCAGGAAACAACCAAACACATGGAAAGATTTTTCAAAGATTTGATGAAATAAGTGTGAAGAAACCCGCGAATAGATTTTACCAGGGATTTTAATTAATTGAAACGGATTCTTTCTATTCACGGTTTCTTCACACTTTTTAAAATCAAACATTTGAAAAATCACCCCCTGTATGACATGTTCGCCTCTTTCCTAAATACTTGATGTATCACAAGCGTTTTATACACGTGTTAACATAAAGGTGCATTATTTAGGTATCAATTGTTTTTTTTACTTACATTTCATCTGTAAATTATATGATTTAAATTATAATTTATATGAACAAAAACAGGAGAAAATAAGTGTGTTGGTAACGCCTAGTGAGAAGTAGTTGTTATGCAAAATATGATGACACTGAATGCGCACGAATGCGGTGCGTTGTCCGTTTGATGTAAGTTTCTAGACTCGATTACACTGTGTTACACGAAGCGGAGGAATATCCTGGAAGTGTAACTTGAGAAGGGCTGAGTAACCGCGAATGGACTACAGAAGCTGCAGCGGTTTACACCCGGCCGCCGACCTTGACAGAGTGTCAGCGGCGGGCGAAGAGGACGAGCAGTCTCCGCGCAGTGCCGCCAGAGGCGCTGCGGTCGCGTGCCCCACATCACGGCCCGCGGAGCCGCGAGAGAGGGCGCAGGCCGGGGAGAGACACTCTGCTGGAAGGAGGGGGACAGCTTCATCAGGCGGGGAGTTGCCGCCCAGCCTCCAGTCGACGTCTTGCCTCCAGCAGAGCCACCCAGCTGTAACCCGGCGCCCCCGCAGCACCGTGCTTAGTCGCAGGTAAGTCCGTCTCCCTGTGCTCAGCCATATTGTCTGCTCGCATCTTCATCACACTTCTTAAGGTCCTCGCCCTAGCGTGCGAGCGCTAGGGGCGGCCGAGACATGCGCATCAACTCTCTCATCGCCTCTACGCGCAAAGCACTGAACTGTCGTGCAGATCTCCGTCCATAACGCGCCTCTATGTGACTTTTAGTGGAGACCCTACCATTTTATTACGTAATAATAATAGCAATTAAGGTTTGATGAGCATCCCTTTTCCATTTTTAATGTTTTGTACCTGAATATTCATACTTAAAAATGACCGTGAAAACACCCGTTTGAGCCATTTTCACTATCACAAAAACATGCTTGAGAGAGAAATGGAGGAACTCTAAAACGTAAACAGACGCGTAACGTTTCTTGGATGCTATTCGCGAGCAGACCTCACTCAGACACGTTGGACGGTTTTCTAATGAAATGTTTCCTGCTGCAGCTCTGCACACCGTGCGGCGGCACATCCAGGCGGCCACTTAAGGAACCCACCTGTCTGGAGATTGTATCCGCGTTTGAGACCGAGAAGCGCGAGAGCGATAAGGGCGACACTGCCACGNTCACAAAAACATGCTTGAGAAAGAAATGGAGGAACTGAAAAACGTATACAGACGCGTAACGTTTCTTGGATGCTATTCGTAAGCAGACCTCACTCAGACACGTTGGACGGTTTTCTAATGAAATGTTTCCTGCTGGAGCTCTGCACACCGTGCGGCGGCACATCCAGGCGGCCACTTAAGGAACCCACCTGTCTGGAGATTGTATCCGCGTTTGAGANCATCTGCGTTTGAGACCGAGAAGCGCGAGAGCGATAAGGGCGACACTGCCACGCGCATCAAATGCTGCATCGCCACTAAGCGTAAGGCTGTGAACTGGCGCGCAGTGTTCTCGTCGCACTGCGTGTACCTTCAGCGGTGACCCTATTATTTAATTGGTGGAAAGTCTGTTGGAAAGTTCAGTGCAGGGCCCTTGAGTAGTTTTGTACGTATCTGACGCGTATATTTTGAGATAGAGCGCTCTGAAAAATAAGTTTTTAGCCATTTTGGAGTACTCTGAAACTGCGTTAGTAATGCGCGTGATGTCTTGAAGGCACTCAACAGCCCTTGTCTGATGTGCGGGTTCTTTCCGTAGATCAGCACATTGGACGCAGGTTTGATAGTTTGGTAGAAGAACGCGTATTTCAAACACTGTGCAACGCAGTTCGCGCACCAGGTAGGCGGGAGCCTTAACGCCTTATCCAGAGTGTACTCGTTCACGTAAGACATGCTGCAAATAGCTGAAGTGATGGTCGGTGCTGTAGAAGGTATGAAGCTAGCGCCCATAAGGACAGCGCATTCCTCCTAGTTATTGGCATGGGGCGCTGCTGCCACACCGACATCGTGCTATTGGTTGCTGTCGGAGCTATGTGCCAATAGAAATTCTCTTCGCCTGTTCCATTTTGTAGGCTGTTACAAGGACTTAGTAGGTACATGTCAAACGAACAAAAAATGCAACACCCCGAACGAAAAATGAATGTGCATGTTAAGAGGTTGAATCAAACCTCNACATGTCAAACGAACAAAAAATGCAACACCCCGAACGAAAAATGAATGTGCATGTTAAGAGGTTGAATCAAACCTCTGAAAAAGCATCTCGTGTATGACGTCTTTGGTTGTCTTCTATATATGTATATACTGCATACGTTTTATACTCGTTTTATCATACAAGTTTATCATTTCTGATTAAACTGAAATTTTATTTATACTTAATCTACAAATGATATCTATTTTATTTATAATAATACTAATAAAACCGAGAAAAAGTAGGCATGTTGAAGAAAAAGTTTTCATGCAAAATGATATGAAAGTGAGTATGCGTAAACAGGATGCGTTGTCCCTTGGCTGTAATTCTCTATCATTGGTTAGGATTTGTCTGCATGAGGCGGGTGAATATCCCGTAATTAGAACTTAGCAGAACTTAGAAAAGTCGGGAGTGACCGTGAATGGACTGTAATTTGCGTTTACCACAAAAGTAAACTGTGAACCATGCATCACTACTAGGCACGAACTGGCTGACACCGGATAAATGTGAAATAATTATTTAAAAAATTCAAAACCCATTAGTTTTTAAAATAAAGCGCGTATCTTCATGAAACCGTGATTAAAGTACTCTTTGACGTTCCACACAATCTGAGTAAAACGGTAACGACATTAAGCTGTCACTAAAAATAATTAATTAGTAAAAAATTTCGTGAATATTTTACATAGTACTTAAATAAATAGCTCTGCGGCGAATATGGTTATTTGATTGAGTGAAGAGAGGGAAGAGATTTGAGCCGCTCTTAACAGCGAGGCATTGAGAGCCGATGAGGGTGATGGAGGTGAGTATGGAGCGGCGCCGGAATGAAAGGGCGAGGGAAACGGGAAAACCCCGAGAAAACCCGCCGACCAGCGGCATCGTCCGGCAAGATTCCCACATGCGAAAATCCGGTGACCGGCCTGGGATTGAGCCCGGTTCACCTTGGTGGGAGGCGAGCGGGCTAACCGCCAAGCCACCGTGGCCCCGAATATGGTTATTTGAATTTGTGTAATTCGTAAGTTTAGAAATTCACAAAACGCAAGTTACAAAAATACGTAATCGGTTTCCCAGAGAAAATCAGCCACGTGTTACATTTTGTAAACAAAAAGTGGTAATAGGAAGAAGGCCTGTGACGCCGGAGCAGCGAAGACCACGTGAACTGCCTTCCGCCGGGCGATGACGTCACGTCAGACATTCTTCGTTTTCTTGCTATGATTTCAGTTCTAGAGTAATTATAAAAAATTTATGACTATAGGAAAATTTACATTTTATGAGTAGTTTAGTAATTTTGTACTTACATTTTACTACTTGTTATTTGGCACTCGTAAAAAGCCAGCAATATGTCTGAGTTTTAAAGTTTGTNAAAAAGCCAGCAATATGTTTGAGTTTTAAAGTTTTTGTTAAGCTATTTGAAATAAAATTAAAGGTTAGTTTTATGTCTGTGCCGTAGAGTAAAGAAAAGATCTAAACTTATATTTGGAATTTATTTACATTTTCTTCATAAAACTTAAATCAGCAGAAAATGAATTAATGTCATATAGTAAGCAACGACAATGCTTAAGGCATATAGAGAAGTTTCGTTGCGAGTAAATCTTCGAAATAGAAATAAGAAAACATACTTTAAATTTGTTATACGTTTTGATGGGGTTTTATTAATTGAATGTTAACTTTTTTACGAATAACAATATACTTATATAAACCACAAAATCAGTACATATGCAAAAATAACTGTTTTAAAATGTATACAACTTTAAAGTCTGTTCACGGTAAACGGAGAAATTTTGAAAGCCCTCCTGAAGGCCTACTTGTATGTGAATGGTGTATTCTTCCGCCATATGTAAATTTAACATTGCCATGGGCCAGGTCACTTTATTCATGCGCCGTTCAAGTGCTATTGCATAATAATTACAAAAGTAATTTTTTTCTTATTTGCTAGTTATTATACTTTTATGTATTTCAAATACATAGAGAAAAACTTAATGATTTCAGTATTCACAAAATGTCGACCTAATACTTTTAATTCAACATTAATATATGGAACTACTTTCCCTCCGTCATTAACTTTACTGGGCGCATGCCCCTCGGTGTAGCCCCTGGAGTGTAGTCATCTTCTTTAATTAGAATTAAAAAAAATTATTTCAAGTTTTGTAAATTTAAAAAATATACAATTATCGATAATATAACATTTTTGTATATTTACTAATTTTTCAATTCATATTCCTAATTTTTGGCTAAAATTAAGCAATTTCTAAACAGAAAACTATAGTCTGTATCAACTATTGCTGTGCAAGTTGCCAGCATTCATACATATATCTTGTAAATAAGTATAATAGCATAAAAATATGTAAAATATTTCAAATTATGTTCTTGATTATATATTTTTTTGGGAATTCGTGCACTGCGGGATATTTCTATAGCCCTTAAAAAACCAAGGCTAGATTACAGAAACGCTAAATTGGTATATAAAGCAAGAGATTGTTGGAAAAACTAAACGTAAATAAACTGTTTGATGAATACAATTGTCACATCTCTGCTAGCAACCAGTTATCATCGCAGAGATGGCAAACATGAGCTAACCTGAGAGCATCAGAGTACCGCAATGTTAGTCGCTGGTCTTCCGCGCGTTCATCACAGAAATGTCGATGGTTCTGTTCAAAAGTAAATAACAATGTTCAGTTGCGAAATACCTCCAGGACCTCTTCCGCCTACACTCCTTTGTTTTCGTTCAAACAACTACGGAGATGGCAATGCGGTTTTTCAAGACCTGCCTTCGTAACAAGTCTGAGTTCGAGTCTGCATGAAACTGGTCCTGAGCCCAGCGTTACACACGTTCGCTATGATTATGTGTCTCTTCATAATGCCGACTGAAAATTCCTCTACGTGGTGTGGAATCGAACCCGGTCCATACAGTCCAACAGTTAGGAGTCATGATCCCTAGACAATACGATCGAACGAAATACAGTAGCACTATATGTGCTGTTATATATATATATATATATATATATTTCAATTACAAAGGACTCTAAACAACTAAAGAATTCGTAAGAATATCTGTGCATACTTCACGTATCTCGGAAGACGTTTGTGCTGATGACAGAGCTGCGTTCAATGAGTTTACATTCTTTGGTCTCCAGACTCTTTGATATAATAGCTTCAGTTGGTGTCTTGCAAAGATTTCAAATGACAGCAAATATTAGGTAAAATACGAAAGTGATACCGGCACTATGATTTCCTGCAGGGTAATTCTCACTGATAATGTTAATATTGCTCCTAAGTTAGAGTGACTTGTATCCGTTGGAATATATTTGTGCGATTGTTGCCTGGGAGTTTCGAACTTGTTCTCTGGCGGTTGATGCTGATGATCTATTGAAAGTGGAATAAGTGTCGCCACAAGTGCCTTGCTGCAATTACCGCGTCCCTTCGTCTTTAGGGTCTCTTTTTCCTGTAAACCTCGACCAAACCCTTGACGTACATACAAAAGGTTGTCATAATTGACATGTCCAAAGTATCGCATCGCGTACATTACAAACAATGACACTGCAGTGCAGTAAATGTTGTGGGCATTTTTGAACTTCTCCTTTTCAACTTTTTCAATCAAATTTTTGGCTTATTCCTTATTGTGGTTTCTGAAAGGCACTTTTGAATAAATATGTTTAATTTTTACATACACTGTCGTATGTCAATAGTTAAACTATGTACGCTCATCCAGTAAGCTAAATTGAAGCAATTTTTTAGATTAAAATTTTTTTTTTTAAATTGAGTTACCGTATTTTATTTTGAATACCTGCAGTGTAAGTTCAAAATAGACTGTTCGTCAATAGTTATATCCATTTCGGTTTCGGATCGTCAATTTTGTTGTGTATATTTACGTTTATCGCGCGTTTTCTTTATTGAATGTTATTTTACTACAAGACATAGAGCCAAGGAAAAAGAAATCATAATAATTAACTACAGATATGGAACATGAAAGGACATGGGACAACGTGACATCATGGGACAAAAGACATGATGTTACCCGGCCACGTGAACCAATCAGCACACAGAGTCCTATGGATACAGAATGGTACACACCAGTTGTAGCAGGGCTACAACTACTGTGCGATCTTGAAACAAGTCGTCTGAACTAGCGCCTGCCAGGATTTGTGTCAGCTAGTCACATAATGACAATTCAAACGAACTTCGATCCAACGCCAAGGGTAGAATCAATGGACGTGTGTAAAATATGTGTGTAGTTTATAGGCATATTTGTAATATGTATTACCTGGAAGAACATAAATAAGTACATATTCTATATTTCAAGACACTATTAAGTTGTCAAAAATCCTATATCAAATTAAGGGGAAAAGTCGCAGCTTTATTTGAAACAGATGAGACATAACTCTTCCGTAAACCTTTTGTGATAGAATCTTTCTTAATAATTGTTTCCTCAAAGTTATTTAGATATTTGATGGAAATAAAACTGTCTAACTAGTATCAACTCGGAAATCTTTGTAATATCTAACCAATACACGCTTGGTTCTAAAGGCCTTTTGTTCGAAGTTTCTTAAAGACCCCCACAATTTATTTTCATAACAGACTTCTAAAAAAATTTAAGTTTTCTTTTATAAAATTCTTTTTGTCGCTTCATAAAAATTACCATTATGGGAAAGGTAGCTCGGAAAACTAATTTTTGGCGGAAGAGACTGAAAGATAATAATTTGATATGCTTAAGTTTATATTAAAAAGATTGACATTAAGATTATTGGTCAGAAAGGCTTAAGAGAACTTTTAAAAACGCGTTATAGCTTTTATTTGTAAGACGTTACGTCAATAGATATTTATGTAAGTCCACATGACAATAATTAAATCGGTTATAATTCCAATATTGAAGAACGTTTTGACCGTAATAATATTTTCTGTTGCTCAAATTGAAATAAAAATTAATGAATATTTCATTGTTTCCTAAATGCCAAAAATGTTGTTGTGGTTGGTTTATATATTAGGCCCCTACTTTAACAAAGTCTTAGCCATAAAATGTTCGCATACATTATGGTATATTAAGATTATAACAACATGTTTTAAATGCTCATTTCGTTAGCTGGCCAGCAGTTAATTTAGCGCTGTGAGTGCTGATTTGCCAAAGTTATTTCTGTAAGTTTTGAGTATCTGTGTATATGTATATATACACGTACCTAGTGATAGGTTCTATGAGACTCGCCTACTCCTCGTCTATGTGCGAGTCCCTCCTAACACGTGGCATCTAACCAAATGACGCCTCCAAAACTGGTGGGTTCGGACTTCAGAGCCCACCGGCCACGAGGAAGAGGCAGGTGTAACTAAGCCGATATTACGATGACTTTACGTAACCAGGAAGACGGTCCACAAAACCAAACATCGAGTGTGGTGCGTGTGTTGAGCATCGTCTATGAAGGCCGCCTCGCTCTGCAACCAAGGCGACACTTGCTGCAACAGGGCAAAACAAATATGAACAATCATTCAGACATATTTTGTGTTCAGGAAAATATCTGTTGAGCCAGTAAATGAGCTTGGTACGCTAAAATATATGTTTACGTAGACAGAGAATTCAATATTGCTGCATTAAAAGTATTATTTAATAATAAATCACCAGTTGCTATTTATATGTTTGATCACGAACAAACAAACATTTTGTTTGCTCAAACAAATTTTCCTCACGGTGCACTTGACGTGTCAGTTACGTTAGGGAGATTCAAATTTTGTTGAAAGTTCAGTTTTATATGGTGCGAACAGCGTGTTGCTGCACCAATCGACGAGCGCCATCTTGTACGCGAGGAGGAGGAACCGGTGGTCGTACGAGTAGAATAGGCGCCACGGTGTTGTAGTGGCCAGACTACTCGCTTCCTGCCTGGGCGAACCGGGTTAGATTCCTGGCGTGTCTGCTCCCGGATCTTCGCAAGTGGGAAACGTGTCGGACGATGCAGCATCGGGTTTTCTCGGGGATATTCCGTTTATCCCGCCCTTGCATTCCGACGCTGCCCCATAACAATCTCACTTCACCTTCATCGGTTCTAAAGACCCCGAAGTTAAGAGCCGCTCAAATCTCTCCGCTCCACGCGAGTAGAATCTCTGACATCACTCAATATTTGCGAGCTCCAAGAGATTAGGCAAATATCCGAGACAATCTCACTGCGATCAGAACGCACCATGACCTTATAAACTTTGAGCGCATATCAGCTTCAATAAAATAAAAATTTCAGTTCCTTGTCACATAAATTATTCTTACATAGTCAGAATCCAACCTAACGTATTCTAATAACTTCGGTGTTCTATGAACGTTAACACGTTTTAAAAAATTTGCTTGGTTTAAAATATGTCTACACTTAAATCATTTTTGATTAAGTATGTATGGTTCACGTTGATAAAGTAAATTTTCAAACAACGTGTCTTGGCCAGAAAAGAATCTTACAAATATAGTTGTATGCGCCACTTGNGTTGATAAAGTAAATTTTCAAACAACGTGTCTTGGCCAGAAAAGAATCTTACAAATATAGTTGTATGCGCCACTTGTTTCCAGAAGAGGGAAAATCTGGAACTTTGTGTAACCATGTTCATTTCAATCTTACATCTCTCCCTCCTTCTCTTCTTTACTGTTAACATCATACTCTTTAAAATGTAAATAAAATCCACTGAATAGTTTAGTNTCTCTCCCTCCTTCTCTTCTTTACTGTTAACATCATACTCTTTAAAATGTAAATAAAATCCACTGAATAGTTTAGTTTTTGTTTCCATGCATAGTTTCACGTAATCACCATAGCGCTCGGTTTGAAGGCGCATTAGATGTGTGAAGTGAGTGCACTCAGACGTTCTATTTGTTTCAATAATCCTAATGTTAGCAATTAAACTAAAAACGAAACGAAACAGCATACGTTTCATAACTGCATACTTTCTATAAAGACGTAGTTGATGTTGGCTCGGTAGCTCAGTTGGTAACGGTCAAAAAACTGAGTTGGAATGGCGTGAATGCAATCCTGATCACCCGAAAAAACCTTTTTTTACTTTTTTAAATAACGGTAAATTGTGCAATATAAATAGCGACTACCAGAAATCTTTTTATTCCTCGTAATTGTTTGGCTGAATTGAATAAAAATATATTGAACTCGCCGCACACCGTTGGCTGTCACTTAGTAAACCAGTGAAATTGATTCACTGAAATAACAAGTGATTTTCCATTTATTATAAGTGTAGCAATTTTCACTGATTCGAGTAGTTGAATTTGGAGTGTACGGGCGCAGGTAAATGGTTTGATCTTTTCTGGGTAAGCGTTGCATTNACTGATTCGAGTAGTTGAATTTGGAGTGTACGGGCGCAGGTAAATGGTTTGATCTTTTCTGGGTAAGCGTTGCATTCGCAGGATGTGTCTTTTCTGAGATACGCGTAAACACTGTGATTGTACACGGAATGTGTCGGAACTACCAACTCTTAAGGAGACTTCCTATTACAAAATACTCTCTGTAAAACCAGCGTTTGTGCCTATACGAGTAGCTCAGTAAATATCTGCTCTGGGAATACGAATTATTTTACAGGANCTGTAAAACCAGCGTTTGTGCCTATACGAGTAGCTCAGTAAATATCTGCTCTGGGAATACGAATTATTTTACAGGAAATATAAAAATCTATCTACAGCCGCTACTTTTAACTTTTATCATATTAATTATATTTAAAAATAAAAGAATAGTAACAATGGTAAAAAATAATGTTTTAATGGCTTTCCTAAACAGTTTCATTAAGGGAAGGTAGTAAACTACTAAGTGGCGACTGGTTTAATGCACTGGCTCTCATCGCGTTTAGTGATACTCTACTGCTACAGATCTAACTGGCGAGAAACTTAATTCCCGAGAATGCATAGCAAAGTGTCGGAAGAGCTCGTCGTAATACTTCCTTATGGCCACATGTGACCTTGAGGCGCTTAAAAAAAGTTGCTAGGAATTGGAGTTAAGGCAGGTGTGGCTGCAGTAGCGGCGTGAGCTAGGTGTAGGCAGTCTTTCTAGCCTTACCACTTGTAAGTGCAGAAGATTAAAAAACGAAAAAAAAAACNGCGTGAGCTAGGTGTAGGCAGTCTTTCTAGCCTTACCACTTGTAAGTGCAGAAGATTAAAAAACGAAAAAAAAAACAGAAGATTACAGTAGATTTTAGTTACAAATTTTAACTTTCCAGTTAATAAAAAATATTTAAAAAANAAAAAAAAAACAGAAGATTACAGTAGATTTTAGTTACAAATTTTAACTTTCCAGTTAATAAAAAATATTTAAAAAAATTACTAGCGGCAGACACTTCTTCATTCAAGCTGTATAACAACAAAAAAAAACTTTTATTAAATTAAAATGACAGATATATATGTACCTACTTTTAAAAAATATTAAATGAGAAAAACCAACGATCGTGCTCTGTCCCAACAATCCAATTCTTTTTTACAATTAGCAAAGCTTAATAACACTCTAATCAACAAAAAAATTTTGCATAGGAAGTTCATTCTAAAATGGTCGTTGCTTCAGATATCACGGAGTTCCTCGATATATCGCAATGTGACGCAATTGAACATTGAATATCGTGTGTTGCATGTTTGTAATCTTATGTGCCAAGTGGCTTTGAAATTGTGCTTTGAAAGGTTGTTTTATTTTAAAAAATTGGCAATGTAAGAAAAACAACAAGCGATCTGTGTATTTTTTAAATCAAAGCAGTAGATGCGTAGAGCTGGGTGTAGGGCCAGGCGGTATGGAGGCCGGGTAGTGACGTAAACAGTAGATGAGTAGAGCTGGGTGTAGGACCAGGCGGTATGGAGGCCGGGTAGTGACGTAAGCAGTAGATGAGTAGAGCTGGGTGTAGGGCCAGGCGGTATGGATGCCGGGTAGTGACGCAAGCAGTAGATGAGTAGAGCTGGATGTAGGGCCAGGCGGTATGGAGGCCGGGTAGTGACGTAATCAGTAGATGAGTAGAGCTGGGTGTATGGCCAGGCTATATGGAGGCCGGGTAGTGACGTAAGCAGTAGATGAGTAGAGGTGGGTATAGGGCCAGGTGGTATGGAGGCCGGTTAGTGACGTAAGCAGTAGATGGGTAGAGCTGGGTGTAGGGCCAGGCGGTATGGAGGCCGGGTAGTGACGTAAGCAGTAGATGAGTAGAGCTGGGTGTAGGACCAGGCGGTATGGAGGCCGGGTAGTGACGTAAGCAGTAGATGAGTAGAGCTGGGTGTAGGGCCAGGCGGTATGGAGGCCGGGTAGTGACGTAATCAGTAGATGAGTAGAGCTGGGTGTATGGCCAGGCTATATGGAGGCCGGGTAGTGACGTAAGCAGTAGATGAGTAGAGGTGGGTATAGGGCCAGGTGGTATGGAGGCCGGTTAGTGACGTAAGCAGTAGATGGGTAGAGCTGGGTGTAGGGCCAGGCGGTATGGAGGCCGGGTAGTGACGTAAGCAGTAGATGAGTAGAGCTGGGTGTAGGGCCAGGCGGTATGGAGGCCGGGTAGTGACGTAAACAGTAGATGAGTATAGCTGGGTGTAGGGCCAGGCGGTATGGAGGCCGGGTAGTGACGTAAGCGGGCTGCGTGGAGGGTCGGCGCGTGCGAAGTGGCCCACCAGGGAGTCCCACGGCGTGCTGTGCTTGAGACAAGACTCCTATCTCGCCCCAGCCGCCACTGTGCAATCTCCCTGTCTCACCCGTCTGCTCCTACACCACCTGCATGCGCAACAACTCTCTTACAACCTCACACTGGATATACACGATGTATCTGAAGTAGACCGACCCACTTCGGCTGCACGTTAAGGGCGATCAGTCTCCGCCATATTGCATTCTTGGAATTTTCGTAAAAACATGCATTATAGATTTTGTCTTGAATTTTACGGAACGGCACGACACATGAAATTCCTTTGCACATTTTCTGAATTTGGTATTGCTTGATGACAGTGGTTAATTTAACTGCTGTAGTTACCCGCAGGAAAAATCTTTTACTTCTTCGCAGCTGTTACTAGTTAAAAATTAATAAAGGCAGTGAAAATGTAATAATTATATAAAGCTTGAGAACCTCTTATTTATGTTGTGTCCTGCAAAAAATCTCGTTAAATCAACTTAAATGCAAGTTACGGCGAAATATGGATGAATCCAAGATGGCGGGGCTGATCCCCCTTGAACACGACAATAGGTGATAACATGTACAGAATGTATGGAAACTAAATGCCTAAACACCATACTGTTTCTTTGTGCCAATATTAACACAGAAGCCCTGTATACGTATATCCGGAGACATGTTTTTATGTAATTTAAGGCTGCTCAAAGTTTCGGCGTAGAGCACCCGCAGAACAAGACATTGTCGTCATGCATGTAGGAAAAGTTGCATACGCCACAGGCGCGTAACACTAACTATCACATACGCAGTATGACGCGCCTGCGACCTATGCAACTTGTCCTACATGCATGATCACACCACCTTGTTCTCCAGGCGTTGTACGCCGCAAATCTGAACACAGTTAAATTATATAAAAATAGGTTTCCGAGTATAAGTGTACAGGGCTTTTGTGTTACTATTCGTCCAAAGTAACTGACTAGAGTTTGGGAACAAAGTTTCCGAACACTCTGTATAAAACGTATCGTCTTAAGTGAATCCTAAGGGCGGTACACACATTTGAATGTGGACGTGAAACACATATTTATTACAATTATCAAAGAAACGTTTTAAAAACGGAACATTGAGTGTCTGCATAATGTGTAACGGAACAAAGATCTGTCAACACCATCACAACACCTGTCTGTCGCTGTCATCAAATTATGTCATGGAAATAATCACAGTTACTACCCTTAATTCAACTTAATCACCATGACGCTATAGCACACTAGGGATTTAAAAGATGGTTTACTTATCTGCATATCACAATTAATTTCACACCTCATTAAGACCCGTGTTTCAGGCTCAACTTCAAAGATATGTACCGTCCTTAGGATTCACTTTGGAGCAATGGTCGTATGTAGGTTTTCACCTTATTTTTTCGTGATTAACCTGCAGACGAAATTTGTTGGTCTAATATAAAAACTACCTACATAATGGTGGTATGACATAATATATATAGTAGAATAGTTTCCGATGGGGAACTGGAGGGATGGCAAGTCAAGCGCCACACCCCTCTACTCCAGACTACCTGGATATAATAAAATATAATAAAAAACGTGGAATAATTGCGTGGTCCCGATAGCAAATCGACGTCCAGAAGTAAGAAAGGGGACAGGTACGGGGGTGATAAGAAATCGGCGTCAGGTAACAAAAAGAGTGTTGACGCTAGTTGCGCAGTAACGACTCTCCGTGTCCCAACATTGAACTGCTTTTCTGTAAACTAGAGTATCGTATACGATATGTATAGGACTCGAGGTTAGACACTGCTTAGTAAACAAGTTCTTCGAGACGTTTGTGTACTACCTGTAATGCAATTGTAATGCAAATTGATTAAATTCCTGGTGGTAAATATATGTTATTAATATAAAAGTGCTTGTTTATTGAAAATTGTAACAAAAGAAAACACGTTCATCACTGTTGAAAATGTTGCGTTGACAGTTGTATTGGTGCGGGGTAGGTCAATGTTGGGGTAGGTCATGCGCAGAACACCAGAAAATCGGTCTACTTCATTTCTGATCTACACAACCAACATACACTTCGATGTTTGCTTAAATTGCGTTTCTCGACCTATCATACTGTTTTTAACTGAAATTACTAACCGTTGCTTGGATGTGTGACTATCGCATTCAAATCGAGACAAAATACGCATATTATAATTTTAAAAACTTCGGTTTACATGTACAGGGAGCTAAGCTTAGTCCGAGCCACGCAGTTTCCACAATTACACAGACTTTTTGTCAACAACACCGACAAACATCGTTGTTGTTCCTTACGAAAATATAAGTTCGAGAATGTTTATACTACATTTTGTTATGTGATTATTAAGTGAGCTATGCGCCCCGAAAACCGAGTTTGGAATTTTTTTTATTTAGTATCCTCAGAAAGTACTTGCGATTAAGTAAGAAACCGGTGAATAATGATTTCTATAACGGAGATCGTATTCATATGAGAACGAGCAACATTGTCCTAAACGATTTATTGAGACAAATTATTAATTAGCACGTCTAAATGAACAGGACAGATTGTCTGGTTGGAACACTCAAGTGAACCGTCTTCGAGAAGTGCATGTCGACTTTGCAAACAGGTGGTGAGTGGTCTTGGCTACTCACTGTGCATGTCTTGAAACCCATGGCAGGACCTTAGAAAAGTCCTGTAACTGGTGCACTTACTTTTGAAAATGTAGCAGTTTTGTAATGTTTCAATACATTTGTTCACTACAGTATTATCTGCCTTGTGTTCATTATGGAGACACAACACCGCTTATTTACTAGCGTGCTACCTGGATCAGGCGTTTTCAACCTATTGGTTTTAACGGCACACTTTTCGTTCCATCAAAGTTTCGCGGCACACCAGTAAAAAATAGCCAAGTGCGAGTCGGACTGGCGCGTGGAGGGTTCCGTACAGTGTACCCATAATATGTATAACGGACAGCGGAGGCTTAGTAATAGGGTCCCGTTGACATCCTTTAGATAAGATACCCTAAAAAGCAACGCAAATAAAAATACATGGTTAAAAATTAATACTTTATTATTGGTATTAAGCCTATTAAGGTATTAAATAATATATATTAATTAATGTGATATTTGAGCCTGACGCACGGACTCGCGTGTCTCGGTTAATAAATGTTATGTAAATACGACTTTTTGCCAGAAAATATAGAAAAAAAAAACAATTTTCTTTGTCTCTATGTTTTTACTTATATAATATTAAGTATATCCATGGAGAAACAAATTCGTGAAAATGGTCAAATATCGCATTTCTATAGCATGCCCATGCGGTTTCCTTAAGCGGCAAGAGAAGAGTGCAAACAAACGGGCGTAGTTTAGTCTGTGGGCTTTCATCGCGTGTAATAAAGTGCCACTGTTGCAGATCTAACTTGCACAGTACAGACCCACGACATTAACACTGCTCGCCTTGCTCGTAGGGGCGATGTGGCACTATGCGTGCGTGTTAGTGTCGCCCGTATCGCTCCCTCGCTTCTTAACTTTGAACGCGCGGCCGTGGACTTCTCTTAACGGCCCTGCCCACCAAGCCGGCTTGCTCGGCAGGACAATAATTGACAGTCGGGAGTCATGGTTCGAGGAAGCAAGTGTGTCCCGGTACAAGCTCCGTACCCCCAGGCATGCATCGGGCATAGTACACCTGCTGGTTCACAGCATTGTTACGCTCTCGCTGCTTCTTTGTCCCACGCGAGCGAGTGCAAGAGAAGGACACTGGTTATACGATAGCGGCGGCAGCAAGTCAATGGATTGTTTTGAATGAACAGGCGAGCGATAGGCCGGTGACCGCGTATCTGTTACAGAAAGCGAGCCGACACGATAATACTTTTTGCGACGTGCGCTACTGACCCTGGTTGTCTTCACTTTCTGCATATTTCTCAGGAATTTTCTAGTTATTTACTGCCATAGATTCTGTTCGCACGACTCAGGGTGTGCCGAACTTTCCAGGTCTAGGCCAGCAGAGTAATTGTTGAATCGATGAGTGGTTGATTCCGGGCGATATAAGACGACGCGGTGAGAGAAGTGACTAGCGGAAGGGAAGTCTGCGACTGCGAGGATCAAGCAGTGAAGAGTGCGACTGGCAGGCCGGAGTATTGGACTAAATGCGTGAGTGCAAGACGTTACGAATGATGGCGACAGATAGAGTGAACACGTTAATGATAAGTATGAGTTAATCGACAATAACTTAACAGAGACATAAAGAACGAAGTTAATTAAAGTTTAAATAGACAATGCATATTGTGCTCACTGAGAAATAAAAAGAGTAAGAGTAGAGATAGGTAATTTAATGCTGTAAATAATAGCTTTGTGAATAAATTTAGAAATAAAATTAAGTTCTTTTATATTTATTAAGACCTCCATCCCTCACGAACTCAGATACGCCATTCTGACGTCCCGTGTAATTATACGTACAATTGAGGTAGTTTTTTTTATGGAAGTTGCATTTGAAACTTTCTAGGTAGAGGTAATATCTCGCCATTTCATTACATGACATTAATCTACCAATAGCGACAATAGAAAAGACATTGCGAGATTGGTCTGCAATTATGTACATAAATAAATAGCTTGAGCGCTGAGTGATAGTGGTAAATTACCTGTGCGTAACGCCGAATTAACGTCTGGCGCTCGCACGCAGACGACTTAAAAGGCGAGCATACATCATAGCTGTGACGTGCACCAGTTTCCTGGGAAGTGAGTGTGCGATGACGCAATGCAAACCCGAGCAGTGGAGCAGACGGCGCGTTCTAACTACTGGAGACGTACATCGCGGCTTTCCTGGGACTGGGACAGCAGTTGGCGATCACGCTCACCTCTCATACAGTGCAGAGATCTGAGCGCCTCTTATGGGCACTGCCTACCGGCTGCCAGCTGTGTCTTTTAAATAGGACGTTAAAGAAATTTCGCCTTAATGCGTTAATTTCTAAGATAGGCGTTTCAAACAGAATGCATTCTTCACGAATCTTTTAGAAGTTCCCTACAGTGGATATGCTTCCATAACATGTCAAGCATGTTTGCAAGAAATTTTTAAAATTTATGTTTTACAAGAATGTACATATCTATATTGAAACTATACGCAGTAGGGATCTTCAGCCTTAAAAATTCGCGAAGAAAGCATTTTGTTTGAAACGCCTATCTTTAAAATTAACGCACTGAGGTGAAATTTCTTTAACATGGGATTTCTTATTTAAGTATCGCAGCTGCCAGCCGGTAGGCAGTGACCCAACAACGACATGAGTGTGAAGCGAGGTGAGTCTGGAGCGACACCGGAATGCAAGGGCGGGGAAACGGGCGATCCCCGTGCTGGAAGTAGCTGTTACTTCCAGCACGATTCCCACATGCGAAAATCCGGGAGCGACCCCGCCGAGAATAGAACCCGGTTCGCCTTAGTGGGAGGCGACCGCTCTAGCCGCTACACTGCTGCGGCCCCCAATCACATTCCATAATTACTGGCTACCCTTTGTTTAGAAAAGAGTTTCGGTGGGTGGGGGGAGGGGGTGGGGAGGTGCAGCATAGACACCGTAAAAACCCCTCGACAGAAAACAATTGCAAAGCTGCATGCAGTTTATGAAGCAGAAAAATAATTCCCATTATTGATAGAAGACGGAAGGAAAATATGAATTTAAAAAAAAGCAAAAAAGTTTGAAAAAAAAAAAACCTAAATTTTGAGTGGAAATTGACACCGAAGGGACACCGAGATGCGGTACATACGATAAAAAAAATATTTCGTTTTCCTCCGATTCTGTGGGACAGTAACATTAAAATATTTACGCACTTGCTGTTCTGCGCTAGTGATAGTCGGATCATACAGGAAAACGTTTTTGGATTATACGTTTAGCTAAATTATTCCAAACTTATCCAGATTAAAAAAAACATGTTTCTTTTCTTCCAGGCGAATTAATTTAACCTTACGGTCACCCGCCAGAAGGAGAAGATACTATCCCAGGAAGATATTTAGGAATATGCCAAAGTAAACTACAGACGTAAACACCTAGTAATAATATATGAATATCAGCTGGCAAAAAATGGTAACGTATCGGAATACAATAGTGCTATCATTACGAAATGGTCTACGAAATTGTCAAAACCAATGTCATACGTGACTCTATGAAACAAAACTGCTAAACCCGCCAAGCTACCCCAAATCGGTTGATTGCGATGTTGGTATTAATCACCAGAAAAGCAATAGCCAAAGGCCACCCCATGTATATATGTTCGAAGTTGTTCCTACACGGGAATCGAACTCGCGATGTCTTGCTCATAAAGCAAGCTTGCCAACGACTACGTCTGTATAGTTCTCTCTCCCGTACTGCGCTCTTGTCAGAGCGTTGTACGAGTTAAACACTTCGCTGAGCGGGTGCGGCTTTATTAATGAGTGAGTGAAATTCGCGCGGCTCTTAAAAATTTTCCATTTGAACCATATGTGCTGTTATAATTTATACGTGGGAACGATTCGTTTCATGAATCACCCTGCATTATTACTCTTCAGGGAGAGAAATCACTTTTCTTGGAGGGGAAATAGTTTTTCCTACACGAGCCAGGAAAAGCTCTTGACATGAGGAGGAATTGACGGTGGCACGGTGCGACCGCAATGCAACACACAGCTTGTGGTTCTCACGGTTTCGCTAGCGGGTTACGCCACGTGACACGGTGCACGTAAGGGTCATGCCTGACATAAGGCGCCTGTTTACTGCGGTTGTGCACGCACACAAAGACTTCCCAGAGCCTAGTTACGTCGTTAACACGCGCGTTCCGTGGTTTATGCCGTGGAGACCGCAGTGTATGAAGCGCGCCGCAACCGCAGTCCTCCAGCTGGCTTCTGATCAAACACTAACACTTCACCTAGTGGGTAAGGAGTGAGCGAGTGGGCCCTTAACATCGAGGTCTTGAGAGCCGGCGAGGGCGAAGTGAGGTGAGTGTGGAGCAGCGCCGGAATGCAAGGCCGGGGGAAACGAGAGATACATGAAAAAAAACCAGCCGACCAGCGGCATCGTCCGGCACGATTCCCACTTGTGGAAATCCGGGAGCGACCCCGCCGGGAATCGAACCCGGTTCGTCGTGGTGGGGGGAAGGTCCCAGCGTGCAAGGAAGGGGATGGGGCGTATTTAAACTGTTCAAGAGGTTTTTTTATATTTAGAAAATTTTCTGGTTTCGTGACGTACCAATTACAACTTATAAAAAAAAACCCAAATCGTTTAAAACATAATCTAAATAATGTATTTTTTTGCATCCATATGGGGATTTTAAAATCAAACCTAGATTCGTACACATTTCCAAATGTTATTTTAACACGAAGTTTGGTTTCAGTTAGAGTGTTTCTTGAAGTCCCAGAAGTGACTTGTTGCAATTTCTTTGAAATATGATAATCGGCTCACCTGTAATAAGGGTCTTTTTTCTAGATATCTTGACTTCAAATTTGATCTAAAAATTATAATTGAATTACGTACGGGCAAACCACATAACTGTTATCCAAATAAAATATTAAAAACTATATTTTGAGCTTTGTTCAATTATTACATTTTTTAATTTGTACCAAAAAATATANGAATTATTAAATTTTTTAATTTGTACCAAAAAATATAATAAATTTAAAATTCCTATAATATTAAATTTTTTGTTTTGGAAAATGTTTTCAAATCGTGCGTACTACTGAATCTTGCCCCTGTAATACATCGCCCCTCGTATATTTTTTTCGTAGCATTGTAACATAACTTAGANATATTTTTTTCGTAGCATTGTAACA
The DNA here is from genome assembly GCA_002778355.1 of Clitarchus hookeri. Taxonomy (NCBI): domain Eukaryota; kingdom Metazoa; phylum Arthropoda; class Insecta; order Phasmatodea; family Phasmatidae; genus Clitarchus; species Clitarchus hookeri. The sequence continues at coordinate 93,302 of NQII01001207.1, forward strand.
TAACTTAGATATCCTGTACGCATGTCACTAATGAAGTTGGGCCCATAGACTAAAGATGAGGTAGACAGATTATTGTCTTCTGCGCGTGTACCCAGCATTAACCACCTCAAAGAAACACAGCTGTCAAAGCCACAAGGTCAACGAGGACGCACACGTTTGTTTATATCTCAATTTTCAAAAGGCAAGCACTTTCATATGTATAAAATAATTTTATCAATTTTAATTTAATCAAACAGCATCACAAATTGATTAGAGGAAGTATACCTACATCTTAAAGCACTTGTTTATTAATCAGTGTTCTAATCTCAAATCCAATCAATTATTTATGGTAGACGTGTTGGCAGAAAAGCGGTTTAGTGTTGGGCACAGAGACTGGTTGTGCGCAGCCAGCGAGATCTGTCTGCGTCATCTGTGGTCTATGGCTGGACCAGCTGGAATGTGATAACCAGTGGTCAACGCCGGACGAGCTATACAGGACCAAGCCATCCCAGAGAGTGATATGTTTTATACGGTCTCCCGACAATGTACTTATCCTGCATTACTTTTACCTTCACTGTATAAATCATCAGGAAGGAAAACTTTTTAAATACAAAGGCTTGGTGGGGTCTCTCGTGATGAGGGGGGCTTGGGGTAAACTAACCCACTTGCCCCCCTCCTTTTTTCACTGTTAGTGGCTCTGATTAAACAAAAATACTGCTATAAGTGGTTGGGAATTGAAACTAGCACCACGGTTAATTTTTGCGAAAAAAAAAAAAAAAAAAAAACCATCCGTTACTAAACTTCAGTGAATTTTATATATCTCCCAATCTGAAATTTAATTGATAGCCAGGTTTACCGGTAGGGGCAGAATTGTATCCTCTTACTCAACTGATCAAATCAGTGCCACTAATAATAATTTTAAACATATCAAGTAAATATCTTTAAATATACATTAACTATCAAGTGGGCGAAATGTCACGACTTTGCTTCGAACGAAATTTATGGGGACATCAGAACGACTCTGTTACAAAAAGAAATCGAATACATCCTTGGTCTATAGTTACAACTAAGTGAGACTTTCGCTCTGAGGAAAATGGTTAATGGAATATGTCAGTTCAGAAGTCAAAAAGAAAAATTATATTTTTCTCGACACCTGAGCCACGGAATCCGCGAGGAAAGTTATCGTTGACGTATGATCGCTGTGGATGACGTCAGAAGCCGGGACTCGCATTAAGCAGCGATTTGTCACTCAGAAACTTGCAGTTTCGTCGGCGCGTTTGTCCGGCGCAGGAAAACATGTTGGTCAAGTTCGGCGACCTCGAGTTCGGGACTAGCTGCTGATCCTGGAGCCGACTTTCACAAGAAGTCAGCTTACTTTCGTTAAGGCGCCCGCCTGCCTCCAGCTGTTTGCCTACCGCCTTCGAGGCCGACGTCGGCAATAAATTTGCAGACTTCGTTAACAAAATGGTTAAGTGAACCGATTTTGTTTACAAAATGTTCACGTGGCCCATATTTGTATACAAAACTAATGACGTATTTTGTAATTTTGTATTTTTTTTTGTACGTAGCGAACCTTTACGAAATTACTAAATCTCGACGATATTCATTTTCATCTAGAAGCTGCGTATTAAACTGTAAAATATGCACGTTGGTGCATAATTAACTTAACATATAATATAGAACTTGGCTTTGTCATAACCACTGTACTGCTTAAGGTAATTTGGACAGTTGTTTGCAAATTCGTTTGCAGTTACAGCAATATGTTGTAAAATATTATTGCTTGGCTTATAAATTAAAATACATAGACTAACATCTTGGTCCTTCAAGAACTATATAAAATAAACACATTAATTTTCAACAATTATATTTCATTAAACTATGTTTTCCAACCAAAATGTCGATGTGGTGTTACTGCTGCTATACAAGTGACTGTCGACAGCGTCCCAATTGAAACCTACCAAATCGCAAATTACTAAATCACGAAATATCAATTTCGAGCACGGCCCGAGAAGCACGGGAGCGATAAGGACTACAATGCCACGCACATCCAGTGCAACATCGCCGCTATGCGCATGGTTCTGGAATGGCGAGCTGGTTTTCTCGGTGTGCTGCGTCTTTCTTTAAGACTTTCAGCGGGGACTTTACCGCTTTATTGGCGGTAAGTCTGCAGCAAGGTTCAAAGCAGAGCCCTCGAATAGTTTTGTATGTTGCGTCAATTGAGGTGACTTTCGCTCATTTTTAGCTCATTTTGTCTCAAAAACTGCGTAGACATACCAACTATTAACTATTAGTTTTTCCAATATTTTTATTGTATAGACGAAATTTCAGCGAACAATTTAACATCCTATTTCAAAACTATACACATTTTGTAACCTCAAAGTCTCACTTCCACAGAAGTGGGACAATCTCACCTCGACATAGGATGACTTTGTCTCGAGGTAGAATGTAGCTCGAATAATCGTTTAGAAATACCAGCGTGACAACGTAACCCTATTGTTCCTCTGCAAAAATTCATATATTAGACATATTCTTCGAGCTAGCAAATATACCTAATGGAAACCACGACCCTGAGCTGGTTTCTTTGTACCATACGGAGATAGCGCCACTTGAATGTGTTTCCAAATAGTGGACAAAGCCACCTCATAGTGGACAAAGCCACCTCATAGTGTACAAAGCCACCTCATAGTGGACAAAGTCACCTCATAGTGGACAAAGCCACCTCATAGTGTACAAAGCCACCTCATAGTGGACAAAGTCACCTCATAGTGGACAAAGCCACCTCATAGTGGACAAAGCCACCCCGGAGGTGTTTCTAGCTTGCTGACGTCTTGGNATAGTGGACAAAGCCACCTCATAGTGGACAAAGCCACCCCGGAGGTGTTTCTAGCTTGCTGACGTCTTGGAAGCACTTATCAGGTCTCGTCTGCGGTGTGTGTCGTTTTCGTATATCAGTTCACTGGACGAACGCACGTTTGCCAGCACGTTTTGAAGCTGACAAAATACAAAATACAACATTAGTTTTGCCTGTTTTATTCGTTTACATACACACATAGGCGAGGTTGTTGGAATAAACCAATGGCAATTGCACTCGCAATATTTATTTCACAAAGCAAGTTGCTGAAATATTCTTGAAATACGTATTTTATCATGAGACAATTTTCTTAAAGCAACAATTTCACATCATATGGGTTTAAAATTGTTAGTTTGAAATTTTTAAGAATCCTCGAAATAATATCAGCAATAATGACTGTTTATGTTAAGACTTCGTGGACATTTAATCTTGGAATCTTGATAACATCGATATAAGAGCAGCAAGGCGTGCTCCAGAGCTGAATGTAGTGGTGTTCTGACTAAGCGTTACAAAATGCTAAATACATATTACGGAAAACGAAACTCCAAACGATTTAAAACAAGGCCTCAGACTGTCAGTATAAGGTGTGACGTCATTCCAGTCCCGCGTAATGGGCATTATTCCCTTAGCCATTTTGCTAACACGACATGGTTGTAGTTCCAAATTAACAAAGGCAGCGCACATGACCTGATTTTGTATAGCTTAAATATTCTTTGTTTTTGCTTTGTGGCGTGAAACCGAGCTTTCTTCGCCACTGCAACCAGATAATTATTTTTCTGCTGCAATTAGGATATCCACGCCACTTGGGCGTATTATTTCTAAAGAAAAAGTAGTACCAGATGCCTGTAATAATAAGCAACACGTATAGCTCTCACCAATTAATAGAAACTGAGAAAACTACACATGCCACATTTCTAAACTTGCCTATTTATACTTTACATTATTTTAGGAAGATCATTAATGCACGAGAAGAGTACGGGTTCCGAAATTTTCGGTTCATGTTTATATCTCACCCATAAGAAACACGAAAAATTTATTTGTAAATACATTTTTGTTTTAACCGGAGTTACGATAAACTAAATAACTAGCAATTTTACGGAGAGGTTCCGTAAATTCACGGGAAGTTCTGTGAAATTTACGGGATGTCCGTCATTGAAATATCAAGGTGTCCGTAATTTACCAAGAGAATTGGAAATTTTTTTATTGGCCCTATTTCCGAAATATGACGGATATAATTTTTATCTTTTAATTTTCAAATAATGAAATGATGAAATGAAATAATGAAAAACGTTATTGGTAGTAAGTAGACTATGAATAGGAATAGAAATCATTATATAATTTTTATCAATATTCATGGAACAAAAAATGTATATAACATCAAAAGAATCAGTGCTAACATGTTTCCCACAAACTGTTGCGTCAATATTGCTATTAATAATTCACGAAAATAATATCAATATATGAGTTAATAGAATGATGGGTAGCGTTTCTTAGCAGAGCATCGGAAGACACGGCGAGGTGGATGCTACAGTTGACTGTGCGTGACATCCCCAGCGAGGTGTTAACACTGTTGGTGGCGTGATAACAATCTGAGAGAATGCACTCTGCTGCAAGACGCCATCAACAACGACGGAGAGCCACCCCTCGTTAGCCGCTACAACAATACGCCGTCCACGACTGCACTGCAGACGGCTAGCGAGCCAGCTAGCGTCAACACTACTAAACTGCACTACCTACCACTAACAATAGAGCGACGCGTGAAAATACGTGTGGGTATAGGACATCCACGGTTAGTTGACGACTTTTGAAACCAACCTTTGAGAAATGCCTCTGCCACTACCTCCATACACTCTAACAGGCACACTGGCTGTAGGAAGTAGTGGAGAGATTTGGCCGGCTCTTAACATCGCGGTCTTGAGAGCCGATGAGGGTGAAGCGAGGTGAGTATGGAGCAGCGCCGGAACGCAAGGGCGGCGGAAACGGGAGATCCCCCGAGAAAACCCGCTGACCAGCGGCATCGTCGAACACGATTCCCACATGCGAAAATCTGGGAGTGACCCCGCCGGGAATCGAACTTGGTTCGCCCAGGTGGGAGACGAGTAGTCTAACCACTGCACCACCGCGGCCCCTAAAGTTAGTAAAGACGAAGGGGAAGTAGTTACTTTTCTCAACGTTCAGTTAAAAGTGTTAGGTAAATAGTTCTCAATATTGATTTCTCCCCTTTTTTTAATGTTTAAGAATTATAAAATTTATAAAATATTTACTTTTCTAACAGCTTTACAGTTTTTCTTGACCGGCGCATACATATAGTGACGAGGCCCATGTAATGCTCATTGTACAAATGGCGGAAGAATACACAATATGCATATAAGTAGATCATGAGCAGTGCTCAATTTTCCGTAAACAACATATACTAACCCCCTTTTTTTTTTTTCAGGGGACAGTGTTGGGAATTTGATCTTGAGTTTGATAACGATCTCCATAGGTTAACCAGAATTCTTCGTTTATAAAAAATACGACGGATTGTTATACAGTTCTTTAATACAGACAAAGACAATAAATGCTAGTATAATATAAAAACATATGTATTTTTAAAGATTGTCTGTAAGTAAAACATAATTTATAATGACACTGTCGCTAGGGGAAGACTGCAGCCCCGTAAGTCCATTCGTAGGCGGTGAAAATGATCACAGCTAGGAATCATGCTATATTAAAATCACGAGCATTTTAGAGTCCAGATATATTACAGAAGGACAGAAGCTCAGTTGCAGGTATATTCATAATAAGTCAATCGTGGAAAATTGAGCAGTTCACGAAAACTGCCGTAACGTCCATCACAGAACACGTATTTCCTGTCACTTCACAATCAAACAAAATGGCTAATGTAAGTATTAACATCGCTTTATAAGTTGACCTGTTTATCACGAACGTTTTAATATAAAAATAGCAACAAATCAAAATGAAGCCAATTTTTTGACACTAAATAGTACAATATATTAAATTCTATGTGATCAATCAAACAGATACATTTCAAAAATAGGTTTCATATAGTTTAATCCATTTCTAGCCCTTATTTCTTTGATAATTCTGAACAAATATCATTTGAATTTCTACACTTTCAAATATATAGTTTACAAATATTGAATATCTACTGTAGCGTAATTCAAAATAATCAATTTTTAAATATAGGAAATACACATCATGGAATTTAAAATGCAGAAATAAATGTAATTAGCAACAGTTCATTAAATTTTAACATAAAAATATTGCATGCACTAATGATTATTTTATTAGACCCTGTTGCATATATATACATATATATATATAAATTTATACACATATATAAACACACATTACTTTCCTTCGTACACATCATAATAACAAAAGTGCTCTGCCTTATAGTTTCCACTTACATATGACAGACTATACTATGAGATTACTTTAATATACTGTATGTTTCACTTTGCTAAGGGTTAGCAATCTTTGTAATATTTGTAACAATTGCAATTCATACACAACTCTGAAAATTACTAGGAGAGATTTTGTATTAAATTATGATAGTATTTAAGAGCTCTTTAATATTCCAAGGCTCTAAGAGGGACAATAATTAAGTTGACATTAAAAACATATAATGTTTTTAATGGGAACATACAAGTTATACAGTATTTAAAATAATGATATTAAGATGACTAACATTTACTTCAGGGTTCCTCTAAGTTTAAACGAAGAAAGATGAAACTCAATAGATTAACAATTAAACCTAAAATTTGAGGTTAAGTCATTGTCAGGTCAACATAATACCAGATCGATCAATTGTGCGCATAATAATCCAGAACTTGTTACACTCTAAATCCAAATCACTGATACCAGCTAGTGAAATACTAGTCACTGAAAGTTACTGAAGAAGCTATTGCTAGAGAGGTGAGTCAGTGGATCTAACTTGGAACCATTTCCTTGGGGCTTTATTCAATGTCATGTTTGGAGACAAGTCGTGATAAAAGAAGTTTACTTACTTCTTTTCCTTTTTTGTTTACCCGGTATTGAGATGGAGTTGCTATAATTTTTACACAACATATTATATGAAAAGTACTTTTCTTCTTCAGTACTAACCAAATAAAATTAACTTTTAATCGGTACAAATAAAGATGTAGGTAATTAGGATTGAACCTCTACCCGAGTCATACCGCCTTATACGCGCACGCGATTCTACCGCGCAACTTTTACTCTGGGTCAAAATCAGTTCAGTAAAAGTGAAAAACAAATGAACGCCAACCATTTCGTCACATGACGTGTTTCATGCTTAACAAATAATTGCTTATTGTATACTAAATCAGCTTTCCAAAGTTCAAAAAACCTTAACTGACCTGCATATGGAACTGTTCCTCTGCTTCGTTATTTAATTACAAAGGTTTTAATTGACCACAGATGCCCGCCGTGTTACAACGCCACAAAACTAACTTCTAAATCANTTATTTAATTACAAAGGTTTTAATTGACCACAGATGCCCGCCGTGTTACAACGCCACAAAACTAACTTCTAAATCAGTGACATTCAGCCGCCGCACTTCATCTCTTAGGGAGATCTCTTTTTTACTGCTTTTGTGGCCGCTGTGATGTAATTGTCAGACTACTCAGCGTCCATCAAGGCGAACCTGGTTCGATTCCCGGCGGGGTCACATGGCGGACGTTACCGCTAGCCGGCGATTACAGTGTCGGAATGAATGACCCTGGAAATGTTACATCGCCGTTTTCTGCCCAGTTGCCCCACGTGTCGTTCTGATTTTAAAGACGTATTCACGTCAAAGAAGCCATGTATCCTACTGTGAATATTCGAGCGTGCCGCGGCAGGACTCGACCCCGGGTCCCCCTGGCGAGAGGACAGTGTTCAGGCTACCGCGGCCTCGTTCTCTCTGACCAGACGAAGCAAAGGGACGTGACCTACGAGTGAGAGGAAGTGAGCGGTAAGGTCGATGTTCGCAGGCGGAGCGCTGAGACGTTCACTCTACGAGCAGCGCGCCCGCTTCCGTGTGGCCGTGATGCAATACCCGAGCGTCGCGAAGCTGACGCCATGACGTCACATTCTCACGCCACAGTGGGAAAACTTGAGAGGTTCTCAACAAATGAAAGTAATACTGATGCTGTGCTCGAGTTCACCAACCAAGGACCCTCACCAGGCTTCGTGCCCTTAAGGGCTTCGCATGCTTGGCGCTTGAACTGCGATGCAGAGTTTTAACACATTAGCCGGACACGAGTTGAACTGAGATAAGAGCCTGTATTGAACGTCACTACAGACTTTGCATGTATGAAGCTATAGAAGCACCGATGGAAGTTCCATAGGTTCACGCAGCACTACGAGAACACTGCACTCCAGTTGAGAGCCCTGCGCGTAGAGGCGACGGCGCTCTTGTAGCGCGTGCCAGTGTAACCCTTATGACTCCTACTCTTCTAGGCCAAAACTAATGAAAATAAGATGCAGTCTGACGGGTCCTTAACGTATCCCGTAGTTATTACGAGAGGACCAAGTCTCTTCTATGAAAAATACCCCTACACTCTCACCACACTCCCGGAAAATTTAGCGCTCGCCTCCAACCTAGGTGAACCGGGTTCGATTCCCGGCGGGATCGCTTCCGAATGTTCGCATGTTGTAATCGTGCCGAATGACGCCATTGGTTGGCGTGTTTTCTGGGGGATCTTCCGTTCCCCCACCCTTGCATTCCGGCGCTGCTCCATTCTCATCTCATTTCACCCTCGTCGGCTCTCAAGAACTCGATGTTATGAGCCGCCCAAAACATTCAACTCTACTCAAATCAACTTAATAATTAGTTTGGGCATGGACTAGTTAGACCAGCACTAATGTTTAGTTTGACATGGACTAGTTAGACCAGCAATAATGTTTACTTTGATATGGACTAGTTAGACCAGCACTAATGTTTAGTTTGACTTAGTTACACGATGTGTTTCTGATTGAGACCCTCCGTGCNATGGACTAGTTAGACCAGCACTAATGTTTAGTTTGACTTAGTTACACGATGTGTTTCTGATTGAGACCCTCCGTGCGCTCGACAAATGAATGATAGTCTGATCTCTCTGTATGAAGGCTTAACCTGAGAGAATTACTTTTGATATTAATACAGGCTGGTGTTTTGTATATTTGCCTNATCTCTCTGTATGAAGGCTTAACCTGAGAGAATTACTTTTGATATTAATACAGGCTGGTGTTTTGTATATTTGCCCGACTTTCAGCATATTTAAAGCATGGCTTCTGAAGCAAGATAAAATTTCGCACCTGCGGCAAATACAAGTCTGAATGTTACTCGAAGAAGTTTCTTTTAGCGTAGGCCAATAATAATTTTTTACAGGAATACACATAATTGATTTCTTCAAGGTTGCCTGTTCATAAAACGTCAGCTACTAACCGCGTGTTGTCTGATCGGTAAGCTACGCTGCACGGACATATGTCGTTGAAGGTGCAGAGATGCCTTCGGACCGAAAGGTTTCGGGTTTGAGTACCAGGTTTACGAAAACATTTTCTGTGAACTTCTAGTACACTCTCTATTGTGATGGAGTTTTGAGGGCACCGTCTGCCTAGGCGTCCACACACAGTCCTATAAATGTAATCTAAACAATCATACATGTTTCGGTAGCGTCTGCATACGAATAGCATTTAAGGAATTTTGCGCGTCCGAGCGGTAGTTTTGATGGTTTATTTCCGTCTCTAATGCGTTTTTTTAAGTGTAAAAGGGATAATACGAGGGCTCCACGATCATTTGAGTCATGAAATTAACGGCACAGGTTACATAACCTACTGTATTACCATATTATATTATTACAACATAAAAATATAGGGTTACTTCTAAAAAATGAATGAGGCGAGTTGACGAGAGAAAGACTGCACGCCAGCTCAGTGACTTGCACATAAGAGTCAATGAGGCATGTGATACGCGTATGTAGGTCGCCCTTAGCGGTCCCACGTCTCCAGGCCTCGGACACGCTAAATACGGCGACCTTGAGGCCAGTCCTTAGTAGAACATTGTCTTTAGAATTAGTGTTTGAGCGTATACACGTAGTTCGGTAGTTTAATATTCTAGGAATACCACCTTTTTCCAGGAAAGGTAAAAAATCAATTACCTGCACATATCGCCTTTTACTTTAATCATAATAAATATATTAAAAATAAAAAACTGGTGAAAATGGTTAAAAATAGCATTCATATGGATTTTCAACACAATTTACTTAAGGCAAAGGAGACAAGTAGACAGTGGCGCCTGTAGTTTGATCCACTCGCTTACACCCCGTGTCATAATGTCCTGCTGTTACAGATATTATTAGTGAGAGACGCATGCACCCAGGAATGCATACCGCAGTCTGGAGAGGGCCCATTGCAATGCTCTCTTAAAAACAGAGGTGACCATGATGAGTTTAACAATTTGACCAGGGATTCTCCTTAATAAAAATAGGATATCTTCATGATATGGAAAACATCTGAATACAAAAGTGTGGGCGGGTCTTTTGAAAAGAACTTCACAAAGAGTCGTTCACTTGACTGCCCAGTCACGTGATTTGGGCAATGCTGCCTGCATCTCGCTATCTAGCGTCGGTGACATGCGCGGAGGACAAATAACTGTTAGAAGGGGAAATACGGGCTTTTTTTTTTTTGTAAATTAACATTAGATATTTTCTGAATTTAGCTCATTGGCAATAATTCTACAATCTAAATACATTTCTTTCTCGCGTAACAACCAGTTATTTTTGCTGTAAGTTTTGAGAACAACTATTATATCGAAGGCATTGCTCACGAAAAGGGAGAGTAATATACAGTATGTAAATAGTGAGAGGAACATGACGAAAACCAAAGAAGTAGTGGGGAAGAGAGAGAGAGAGAGAGAGAGACCGATAGTGTTGCTATCCTTGATCACTTCAGTAGGAGGTTGTCGGGTCATTCGCCCCCCCCCCCCA
>NQII01001207.1:104111-141023 GCA_002778355.1 Clitarchus hookeri
ACCGAGCACTGCACAAGTAGAAATTATCGCTGTGTGATGAATTCTCTCTTAAGCAAATATTGCGAACAGTTGTAGTTTCAAACAATTGCCGAAAGTTTCGCTAGTAAAAAAGGTGGTTTCCAATATGTCTTAAGCCAGTGTCCTGTACTGAGATGTGAAGTGTTTCGCTGTGTCAAAATTTACCAGCTAAGGGCTCTTTCTTGTCTTCGTGCCCTAGAAAAATGCACCAAGGTCTTAATGCGATTTTAACGCGTTCCAAATTCCCAGCAAACAGCACGACCCCAGCCTAGAATGTCCAACTTCAGCCAAGGTCACACTTCACGCACCCCTGTCAAACCCAAGGTTTCTTTTCGATGCTCAACTATTTTAGGGGTTTTTCATTTATCTTTTTCGGAGTCTACTCCTTTGCACGGCTGTATAAAACAATTGTTTCTGCCACAAAGTCAAATGCAACTGCCGCACAGTAAAATTGGACACGACATGCATCGAGGTGGGAATATGAACAAGAGCGTCGAAATTCCCAAACGAACATTTTGTCAGGAAGGAAACAAGGGGCAATCACACACGAAGGGCGGAGTGGAGAGTGGAGATATTTGGGCGGTTCTTAACAGCGAGGTGTTGAGAGCCGACGATGGTGAAGCGAGGTGAGTGTGGAGCAGCGCCGGAATGCCAGGGTGAGATAAGCTGCAGACCCCAAATAAAACACGCCGACCAGCGGCGTCGTCCGACACGATGCCCACGTGTGGAAACCCGGGAGTGACCCTGCCGGGAATCGAACCCGGTTCGCCTTGGTGGGAACACACGAAGGGCTGACGAAGGCACGTGATGCTGCATTCGGACACGGACTTTTTCTGCATGCAGGTCGACCCCGACCAGGATAGAGATGTCTTGACGTCTGACGGCAAGAAAACACGCCCATAGAGCAGCTTTCACACGATGCAAGATAAATGCAAAACTATCTCTTGCGAGAGTATCTCGTGCAAAGCAGATCTTGGAAGAAATCAGGCGATAAAATAATTTCATATTTTCTGGAGAGTTAAGGCGAGAGATTTACACAAGACGAGTGATTCTATTGGTCGATCTCTGCTAGTCATTTGACCATCTGTTCACAACAAACCGAATACTATGGAGAGAATCGCTTGAGATCTACTTGTATGCCGATAGTATGCTTCCGCCATATGTGAATTGAACATTGCCACGGGGCTGCGTCACTTTGTTCATGAGTCGATGAAGCAAAACAGTAATGTTAATAGTAAAGTAAATATTTTACAAATTTGCTAATGTTTACACTTATAAGCAAAAACAGAAAGCAAAAGAAATAATTTCGGTATTCACAAATATTTACCTAACACTTTATATTCAACGTAAGAACCTGGAACTACTTTTATTCCGTCGTTACCAACTTTACTGGGCGCAAGCCAGTCAGTTAGCCCGTTAAAATGTACCCAGGTAGGGGCAGTGAGATATTTCAAAGGTTGTTACCAAAAGTACTCAGATAACCGCGAACAGCCTATATTCTCGCATGAAAATTCTCATGCGAGGCCTCGTATGAAATCCAGTTTGCATAGTGTAAAAACAGCTTAAGGGTTCCACCTGCATGGATCGATTGTTTTATTTTTGCCGAGAACACGGGAGCTGTAAGGGCTACACTGGCACGCACTACAAGAGCGCCATCGCCACTACGCGCAGGGCTGTGAACTGGAGTGCAGTGTTATCGTAGTGCTGGGTCTACCTATGGGACTTTCAGTGGTGACCCTATCATTTTGTTGATGATAAGTCTGTAGCAAACTTCTTCAATATAGTCTCCTAACGTAGTTTGGCTCGTGTCCGGCTAGTAATCTTTAAGATATGGCAGTCTGAGAAAGTAGTTTTTAACTAGGTTGGATAGCTCCAAAGTAATAGTTACAGTATGCGTGGTAACTTAATGAACCATTCCTTCATCGTCTGGGGCATCTTTCCTTCGGCAAACTTAGTGGGGGCACGTTGATAGTTTCGTCAACACTTCAAGACTTCAATAACTCTGCAGCGCAGTTCAAGCGCTTGGCAGGCGGAGCACTCAAGCGCTCTAAGCGGGGGGAGGGGAAAGGTCGTGGCCGGATTTGAAAGGATGTCCTCTTCCCGTGTGGTGCTCGTAGACGGGAAGGGGGGTAGGAGTCTGGTAGGAGTTATACAACCAGGCCGATGACATGCGGAAGAACAAAGAGCAGTGCGGAAGCCACTGTACACGCCGCCTACAGCGAGCGGTTTTTAATAAACGTTTGGCAACTGGCGAAGGCGAACGTCGTACGTTAGAGAAAGAATACCGCGCGGGAGAACAGATGAAATACGTAATTACCGTTCATCGGCGCGGTTGCGTAACATCACAACGAGACGGGCCTGCGCAGGATGCGAGACGACGGGTGACGCTGGCTTTCGCAATCTTCTTCGTGGCTTGCGGTTCGGGCCCCGCTTGTCGCATCTCGGGAGATGCTTTAATAAAGCTGTCGTAGGGCGCCGCGCGCACTTTCCCGTGACACAGACGTGCAGGCCCGCCGCGGAGGGTAAGGTGAGAGTTCCTGCACGCGACTGCCACATGGCGGAGAAACTGCGGTGATGGCGATCCCACCGGAGGTCTACGTAAAGGCAAGTGTCTTCCACCAAGGCAAGCCAAGCGCCCGAGAGTGCTGCCTCGGCATACGCCAACCCAGGGCTTCAGTTGAGTTGAGAGATTTGGACGGCTCTCAACAACGAGGTCTTCACGGTCGACGAGGTGAGAAATTAGCAGCGCCGGAATGAAAGGGCGGGGAAACGGGAGATCCCCGAGAAAACCCGCAAACCAGCGGCATCGCCCGGCACGATTCCTAATTGTGAAAATCCGGGAGCGACCCAGCCGGGGATTGAACCCGGTTCGTTTTGGTGTAAGGCGAGCAGTCTAACCACTCAGCCACCGTGGCCCCTCCAGGGTTTAAGTGGGTTCCAGCTTCGATTTTTCTAAAAAATCTTTGTAATGAAAATATGTGACCAAACAAACAAAATCAAAGCTCTATATGACATTAAAGATTACTTAATGAATTATTGAAATTTGTACGGTTTCAATTATACCTGTATTTTCCCTTGTGGGATTGACATTATAAAATGATGATGTATTATTTGATTACGGCTACAGATGTGAAACTAATAATGAAGGAAATAAAATTGGGTTTCGAAATAACTGCATAGATGTTCCTTATGCCATGAATAGCTTGGTTTTTTAAATAGTGACATCTTCAATGTGTTTTATTTTCAAAAATTAGCACATTGGGCAAAGGCGGCCCCCTTTACACGTAGAACTAATTTCGCCAGTCGTTTCCTACTTTATTGGCCTCATGCCAGTCATTGTGCCTACTAAAATACATGCAGGTAGAGGGAGAAATATTTATCAAAATTTTATTTCAATAATGCTTAACTGTGAAAACCCAATAGGGAAAAGGAGAGTGTCTTCCAATGCAGCATTGAACCCGACTACACACTGTACAGGCGGGTCCGCCTAAAGTGGAAACCCCAAACATTTCCGGAACGGTTGCAGATTACGAAATGCGGTTTTCGCTAAATGAAATAACGGACTGGGACAAGTAGTTTGCCGCAAAGAGACTATTCATAACACGTGTACGGGCAGAAATATTTAAACCGCATATAAATTTTCCCCAGGAAACATACATTTATTTCAACGGCATCTGAAAGTACGCGAAAAGAGGAATTCAGTGATATAGCATATGCAATTAGAAAGTAACACAGAAACGCCAATAAATAATGTGCAAATATGAACAAGTTTGGTGGGCCTGAAGCATAAGGAAGTGGACCTGAACTCAGAGCTGTAAGCAAGCAACACGCGCCGTGACTCATCCTGGTGGGACCGCTTCCTAATAGCAGCGCAGCACCAGACCCCGTAATCTGTTATGGTAAGTGGTATTGCAGTGTGTGGCTGTACGTACGCAATGAAGTTCAAGAATGAAGAAAAACTGGCGCTCTACTTATTTAAGTTGAGTGTGGCAGAAATGCCAAGTAAAACGTCCAAATGTACGGTGAAATGTGCCCTAATCGGATGCCCATCACCCAGCAAACGATACGAAGAATTTGCATATATCTCTTGTCACGAGGTGATTGGAATTCCACAACGCGAGTGCGACGAAAGACTGGTACGGGCGAGACGCATCAACACGATGTGTTGGCACGTGTCGATGCAATCCCCCACATGGGAACGCAAAAACTTTAGAGGTTCGTTTTAATAACAAAACATTTTTGTTACGGATATTGCGTCAATGGAAATTCCACCCATATCACGTGGCTCTTCATAATGTATTACATGAACGTGATTTCCAGCAGCGTGTCCAGTTTTGCAGGTTTGTTCTGATGTCTGTAAGGGGGGACAACAATTGTCTGAAGAACATACTATTTAGCGATGAAGCAACCTTCACAATCCATGGTCGCATAAATTTACGACATATGAACTGCTGGGCGATGGAGAAGCGTTGGGTCCAGCACGTGGAACACCAGCAATAGTGGAAAGTGAACGTGTGGAGTGGAATCGTGGGAGACTACATCATAGGGCCATACTTCATTCAAGGGACTGTACGTACGCCCATTTCCTCAGAGAGACTTTACCGCCACTTCAGGAAGACATACCGCTCGACGTACGCCGTGATATGTGGTTTCAGCATGATGGTTGTCCTGCGCATTTCGCACTGGTGGTGAGGCACGTGTTAGATAAAACGTTTACAAACCAATGGTTAGATCGTGGTGGCACTGTTAGGTAGCCAGCTCGCTCCCCCGACCTCACGCCTTTCGATAATTTCCTGTGGTGAACACTGAAATATAGGTTGTACAACACTNGCCAGCTCGCTCCCCCGACCTCACGCCTTTCGATAATTTCCTGTGGTGAACACTGAAATATAGGTTGTACAACACTGTTCATGTGACACCAGAAGACATGTAGGAACACATTGTGGCAGCTTTCAGAGGCATTACGCCAGAAACACTTCAGGCAGCTCGTCGCTCGCTACATGTGCGTTTACTGATGTGTATTGCTGTCGATGGTAAACACATCGAGCACATGCTGTGAAAATACCCTATGTGATGCATTTTATCCACAACTGTGCTCTTTTGTACTATGCATGCGGATGCGATTGCATTTCTCCTTAGGGTGGTTTGTTCTGTTTTTGTTGTGCATCTGTACGCACTCGCTACTCAGTTCAGTCAATGACTAGGAAACAAATATCCTGAATTACGTTGGTATCTGAATAAAATATAATGTATTGTTATCAGACTTGGACTCGCATTGCCCGTCTTCCCATCCCTACGGCGCTCTCCTTTGTNAATAAAATATAATGTATTGTTATCAGACTTGGACTCGCATTGCCCGTCTTCCCATCCCTACGGCGCTCTCCTTTGTCTAAAAACGCATTCCGTGCCCCTTGCCTCATTAACGTAGGCGCTACGCTTCTATAAGGAAGCGGTCCCGCCAGGATGAGTCACGGCGTGTGTTGCTTGCTTACAGCTGTGAGTACAGGTCCACTGCCCCATGCTACCGGCCCACTTATCATATTTGCACATTATTTCTTGGCGTTTCTGTGTTTCTTTCCATTGCATATGCTATATCACTTAATTCTTCTTTGCACATACTTTCAGATGCCTAGAATTTTTCCATTAGAGAAATCATACTATATGGTTTAATTATTTCTGTCCATACACGTGTTACGAATAGTCATTTTGCTGCAAATTACTTGCCCCCGCATTTCGTGATCTGCAACAGTTCCGGACATTTTGGAGGTGTCCACGTTAGGTGGACCATCCTGGATATAGAACCCATTTAAAATTGGTACACACACTGCCAAAGTCGTAAGAAACACCTACACTAGATTAAGTTTTTTTTCAAATTACTTTTAACGCTTAACCTAAGACGCGAAACGTTTCCAACATTTATAGGCGTCAACGTGACGTTACCACATTAATGAAGTTTACTGTTAGACATCGTGCAGTAAATGAGTGAGTTCAACCGGATATAAAATGACGTAGTTAGTGCGCTGATGCACCTGGCTCAAGATGCAAAACAACTTTCGTGCTGCATATTTCGCACCGAGTAGGTTACGGGTCACTGCTTTCTCCAGGTATCGCTACAAGAAACTTGCGCAGTAACACGTTACTCATCACCTGTGGTCGATTAGCGTCTGGAGAGTGCTCATGTGTTAGATTTTCCGTTCGAGTAAAAACAATTATATCTTGTCTTATTATTCACCTTATCGTTGCTACAGTGAGAATACTTAATTGCGCAGGATATACTTCAAGCCGCTAATTGTTCTGTATACTGTACTAAGAGCTGTAACCACATTAGAGGCGGAGAAGTGCGGGAGCGATAAGGAAGACATTGGCAAGCGCACCGAGTGCACCATCGCCTCTACGCGCAGGGCTCCGAATTGGCGTGTAGACTTTCGGTCTGACACAATTTTCTATGGGAATATCGCGTTGACCTGGTAATTTTACTGACAAAAAATTCGACGAAAGTTCACTGCAGGATCCTATACCAGAGTCGCACAAATTCACCCAAAATATTTCAAGCCTTAAAGATCTGAAGATGTTGAAGAGCTTCGAAGTAGAGTTTGCAATAAGCATTATTTTGAAAGTTAAATTCTACCCTAGGGTAAAGTGTTACATTTGGTTTTCGTGAGCAAACAGATTGTGCACATGTTGTAGAAACGTGAATTGCAAACACGCAAGCCAGCTCACGTGCCACGCAGACAGCTACCAGTGTGGGCTTTCGCCAGATATAGCACTTTTTACTGTCATTTTGAAGTCTTCTCTTGAATTTATCCTCATAGAAATGCTATTTCCGAAATTAACTACACATTTTGCAATAAAATCACTAGTAGTAGCTATTTCATATGACGAAGTATTCAAAAACCAAAAAAATTTACGTTAGGCTATATTTACTACATCAAAATGACATAACAGCCTAATTATTTGTATACCATAGAATAGTTCATTTATAATTATTTCACACGTGTGTAATTAGTAGGTGCTGGTGACTCACTATATGAGGGTGATTCAGAGGCCGGCAGTGGGATGGACAAGGCACTCGGAGAGTACAGCAGAGTTGTTTTTGAAGTTCAACAGCAAAGGTGGGGCAGAACTGAGTTCCAAGTTTGATTGGACTTCCATTGCCTGGAATGACTACCAAGAAAGGAAAATGAACGAACACAATATATAGATGAAGAACAAAAATGCAGTAAAAAGTGAACATAAATAAGCATATTTATGTAACAAGATATAATAATTTTGTTAGATAACAGGCGTTACAGAAACTAGGACAATATAACTATAACAAGGCCGTGTGCTTATTTTATCACTTTTTACTGCCTTTTTGTTCCTCATAAATTCAGCCCCTCAATATAATATCTGAATATTTTTTCCCCGTAAATGGATTACTCAGAATTGAAATTTGGAACATTGTGATCGACTGCAGGGTAAACAATGAAGCGAAGTGTGCTTGACATTCAGTTGGTAGCGTTGTACTGTAATGAAGTCGCTGTCGACGGGACGTAAGCCATACCTAGCTGCCTATCACACATGCATACATACATAGGATGGACAGCAGGCTACACCGTCACGGAGCAAGTCACTCAGAGAATGAGGAGCGGGGAAGGAATAGGCCATGACCTACAGCGAGGAATCATCCCGGCGTTCTCCTCAAGTGTTTGCGGAAGAACCATGGAATACCGGAGTTGGGGTGGCCGAGCAGGTATTCAAAGCTAGGTCCTCCCGAATGCAAGTCACTCAGAGAATGAGGAGCGGGGAAGGAATAGGCCATGGCCTACAGTGAGGAATCATCCCGGGGTTCGCCTCAAGTGTTTGCGGAAGAACCACGGAATACCGGAGTTGGGATCGCCGAGCAGGTATTCAAAGCTAGGTCCTCCCGAATGCAAGTCACTCAGAGAATGAGGAGCGGGGAAGGAATAGGCCATGGCCTACAGTGAGGAATCATCCCGGGGTTCGCCTCAAGTGTTTGCGGAAGAACCACGGAATACCGGAGTTGGGATCGCCGAGCAGGTATTCAAAGCTAGGTCCTCCCGAATGCAAGTCACTCAGAGAATGAGGAGCGGGGAAGGAATAGGCCATGGCCTACAGTGAGGANGGGGCAGCAGGTATTCAAAGCTAGGTCCTCCCGAATGCAAGTCCGAAGGTTTACCATTGCGCCACCTTTTGTTTTTTAAGTAAACTTTTATTGGGCATGCATCAGTTTCCATTTAAATATTCTCACCCAGGGCTACCGTTAAAAAAAATGGTATATAGGCTACATTCACACCTCCATGCCTTTCCCGGGGCTCGAACCCAGAAGCCTTAGTTCCACGCCTCAACTTTACACGAACACTGCCATGTTCTAATTTGTGCACGCTAAACTTTTTATTTATATTTATGGTAGCACTGTGAGCGGTTAGACTGCTCGCCTCCCATCAAGGTTCAAACCCCGGCCGGGTCACTCGGGATTTTCGCAAGTGGCAATCGTGCCGGACAATGCCACTGGTCGGCGTGTTTTCACGTGGATCTCCTGTTTGCCCCGCCCTTTCATTCTGGCGCTGCTCCATTCTCACCTCATTTCACACTCAGCGGTTTTCAAGACCTCGTTGTTTACAGCCGCCCAAATAGCTCAACTCAATTCTGGCAGCGTTATGTGACACTCATATTTAGAACACAAGTAAAATATTTATGTTACTGACAATTTCACGGTTAAATGAGAACGGTGCATAACTTAAGTGAGAGGGCGCATCAAATACGATAGACGAGATTACTGGACAGCGCTGTAGCAATAACACAGGCAAGCGCGCGACAAGCGACACTAGTGGCATCTAGCGGCGTGGTGTGCGACTGCTAGGGCAAAAGCATCTTTACACGTCGAAAAACGTGTCTTAAATGTAGTTCATTTTATTTAACTGAAATTATGCGCCCACATACTGACTGCTGACAATGTAGAATGTTTGCAGAACTTAATACAGATTGCACATTATTCACAAACATGAGTTAAAACCTATAAAGTAACTCAATTTTTTCTTTTAATAACATTGCGTTTAAAATTGTTTATACTGAATATTAGAAAGCCATCTAACTTAATTGTTGCTCGAAACATAACCGTATGTAAAGTCCGATAATTTTAGGGTTAATACTACAAATATATCTAATCATGAAAGTGGAATCCTGAAAGTAAAACTGAGTACCAGAAACAGCAGCAGTCTAGTTTAAAATCAATAATAATCAAATGTAGTGGATTTATAACTACAGTAATATACACTTGATAAAATACATATATATACATATATGTGTATATATATACTAAATAAAGGTCATTCATACGATGAAAAATTGATTGAATATTCGATTTCTTGAATTCACTTTAATTGCCTTAGAATGAATTGCATTCAATACGGTCTCAAGTATCCACATGATAATTAAAGTAAATTTTAGTAAGTATCTGCGAATCTAGCACGACACGAAAATAATTGGTTAAACAGCAACACATTTTCTTCATATTATTTATATTTTATTGTTTTAAAAATATGCGTCCTTATTATGTAACAACTTTAAAATGCGTGCACACACAACTATATTATTATGAGATTACTTCAATTAATCTTGTCAAACAAGCTGTGATCGGTGATTGAAATTTAGGAGTCAAGAAAATATAGAACATTTCCAAAACGAAAATCTTGAAGGAAAACGATACATTCAAGAAATTGAAAGAGAAAATGACCGGGATTATAACGTTCGTATGACGTCACATAGCTGTCAATGAAGTGAATTCAGTAAAGACCGAAGAAAAATTTATCGTGTGAAAGGGCATTATATCACTGTCTTGTATTAACAATTTACAGAAGTTCTCATAAAACGCAACATACACTCAAACTTACACTACATATTTTATTATTTTAATTCATAATTAAGTTAGATTCAAAACCGATTGATATCGGCATATAAACACGTCGGATTATAAAACACCGTTTCAGGAAATATGTAGTCTACATTAGATATGTATTATTGAGACGGCAAATAGACAACAATAAATAAAATATAATAACAATTGTAAGTAACAGCCTTTTATTAATAATTAACAGAAGTTTCTCTTAACTAAGCGAGCCATTTTATACCTTATTGTACAGAGATTTAAAAATTGCGTAACATATTATTTAAATATCTCGCATATTCCTTATGGCACAATCTGAACCTAGTAATAAGGATGAAAGAACTTGACATTGTCATAGTATTTTTATCCTGCAAATAATAAGATTCTTTAGGCAATGTGAATTTAATTTCATTGGTAAACTAGTAAGAAAGTTTATATGGTATATCTATATCGTAAATAAGTTATTTTATGCAGGTTAACTAATAAATATTAGTTTAGCCAAATATGGGACGTCGTTGACCTGTTATTTGAGTAGTTTTAAACAATTGAAGTTCACTTAGGATTTGTGTTATAGGCCCCTGGTGTAATTATTATACAAATTACTGTGTGCTTATTAAATATTAGTGTATTACTACTATCGTCTTTTTTCATTCCCTTGACTCAGCGAATTGGGTTTCGTGACGGAATCAGTAGGAAAATGGCCCGCGCACACTTTGTAAGTCATATTTATATACACATCACAAATTTTTTTCAAACATCTTGTCCAAGTCGTGTAGCTGATATTTCTGGAACCATTGTAGGCAGATAGAAATTAATTTTTTTTACAAATTTTTAGTTATACGTACATTAATTTAATACAGTGTTTGCTTTATTGTTTCTATCATTTTCAGATCTAAAATATGACATCGCAAATATTTTAAACCGCGTTGTTAAAAGTTATACATCGCACATATTGCGCCTGTCATTTCTATCTTTAAAACATTCTCGAATCTCTTTAAACTGCTACGTTTTCTATCTCGCAAGACGACGCACAGCGCCGTGACGTTTGTTGACGTGGTTGCGAGCTGTTCAGTAATCTCTTTTATAGTATTCGGGCCCATTGCGATGTTCACTTCAGATACAGCGGGAAGACACAAATAGACAGCCAAGTAGATCCTAAGCAGGGCTTTCAAAAGTGCTCATTTGATCGTGNAGATACAGCGGGAAGACACAAATAGACAGCCAAGTAGATCCTAAGCAGGGCTTTCAAAAGTGCTCATTTGATCGTGGACAATCTAGATTCATGACTGCATATGTAGCCGCACATAGAAAAAGAAAGCATACTTTCACAAGCCAGATTTTCCAGGAGAGCCAAAAAACTAAAATATGGTCGACAATGGCATTTTCAGGCAGTTGTTATAATATAATCTTCCCCACCCTGAATTCTGCACAACATCTCACACAATATGCAATAAAAATAAATTATAGTGCCGAGTAAAAAGACATTTATAACATCCTTAAAGTCTAACAATCTTTAACCTTCANGATACAGCGGGAAGACACAAATAGACAGCCAAGTAGATCCTAAGCAGGGCTTTCAAAAGTGCTCATTTGATCGTGAACAGTCTAGATTCATGACTGCATATGTAGCCGCACATAGAAAAAGAAAGCATACTTTCACAAGCCAGATTTTCCAGGAGAGCCAAAAAACTAAAATATGGTCGACAATGGCATTTTCAGGCAGTTGTTATAATATAATCTTCCCCACCCTGAATTCTGCACAACATCTCACACAATAGGCAATAAAAATAAATTATAGTGCCGAGTAAAAAGACATTTATAACATCCTTAAAGTCTAACAATCTTTAACCTTCATTTGTGTAAAACTATACCTTGATAAACATGATATTTGAAAATTGGTATAACGTTTAAACGAATC
Source organism: Clitarchus hookeri (assembly GCA_002778355.1). Lineage (NCBI taxonomy): Eukaryota > Metazoa > Arthropoda > Insecta > Phasmatodea > Phasmatidae > Clitarchus > Clitarchus hookeri. Next base: position 115,934 of record NQII01001207.1, read on the forward strand.
GAGATTATTAATTTATTAAAAAATTACGTTTTTCAGCATTTAATTCTCTATCAGAAAAAGCCAAAAACTCAATATCAGTGTGGGTGACGGCAAGGTCGCTTTTCCCATGTACAGACACACAAATGCTGCAGTACAAACTCTCATGCTGAGTTCTTGTTCAGTTGGTAGCGAATTGACGGACATGTTCCTAAGACTTGACGTTGTGTTGAGAGTGTAATGCTTAAATATACAACAACTAAATTTTGTGTTTCTTGTTTTATACCCATTAGAGTACGAATTTTAATCTTAGTGAAAAATTTTCAATTGGTAATAATTCCAAGGTTTCTTTTGGATGTCGCTTGGGTAAAGGGACCCAGCTTAAGCTAATGTAAACTGTGAACACTGTAGAAGAACACATATTTCAAAGGACAAGCATATCCTTAGGAGGTTTCAAAGGGCTCAGTTAACCGAGAAAAGCCAATACGACCGGAAGTGCCTCGGTATCTACTACTTCCGCGTTTCCCAAGCGGAGTAGATGACTGGGAGAACATCACCACGGACTTCAAATATCGTCAACACTAATTCGTCAACATATAAAAAAATTATGACAAAGTTTTTATACTAAATTGACTAGAAAATATGGACGATAAAGCATGACCCAAATTAAACGGTTTGTTTTATTGTATGTCCATTATTTTTGGCAGTTAGTTTTATTTACGCATCCACATCTGCAACTTCGATATTTGCAAAATTTTTAGCTTTTTTTTTTTTTTTAGAGAATTTTAGCAAATATTTTGCAATCATTTTAAACTCCTCGGTTACAGTATCGTTTGCAATGTTGCAACGAATTTAGTTGTTTATAAGGGTATTTCTATGACATAAGCACTGTCGTATATCGCGATCGATAAACGATGTGTTGTTTTGCACGATGCTGTTTTTAAAGAACTTGCGGTGTACTTACTAATACGTTTGGCGACTCCCACCGTGAGGGACTTTCCTTATCAGAAGCAGTTTTTCCGCTGTGCGCAGTCAAGGTCATTGACGCAGAAGTGAGCTGGCTTTCAATGAAGGGTCGTACCCTACTGTAAAGCTTACAGAACTTATTAAAATGAGTATACACACACCAAAGTATATTCGTGGTCTCTTCACATTTTTTGAATCAACCTTTTGAAAATCTCTCAATGAGCTTTGTTGTTTCATAAATATGCAGATGTCACATGCGGTTTGTACTTCTGTTAAAGTAAAAGTACGTTATTTTTGGTTCCATTGAAATTTTGCTTATATTTAATCTATAAATTATAAGATTCCATCTGTAATTAATATTAATAAAAACAGTGAGAAATTAGGTGTGTTGGTAATGCCTGGTAAGAAATAGTTCGTATGCATCATATTACTAACCTGAGTGCACACGAATGTGGTGCGCTGTCTTTGGTGTAATTTTCTAGACTTGATTAAGCATTATTTGCATGAGGCGGAGGAATATCCTGGAAGTAGAACTTTAGCAGGGCTTCAGAACAATTAGAAGTAACTGTGAATGGACTATACCGGAATTGTCAGATAAGTATAATTATGTCGCATATGAAAGAAGAATACGTCTATTTTAAAACAGAGAAATATATTTTGTTACAATTTACGTATTTAAACGTAACAATTCAGTTAGCAAAGGTTTATAAAATGACCTTTAGGTAGTTAAAAAATATTCTGGATGCATTAAGGAGCATAAATAATCATGGAAGACGATAATAAAAATTGAATTGATCGTAGGCAATAAAATTTAGTAATAATGTTTATAATTTAATATTTGTTATGCTTAATTTTATGCCAATTTAATTAAGTCACAAAAGTTATAATTTTTATTGATAAAATAAAATCAATTAGAATTTTTTTTAAAAATTAGTACTAATATTTAATTACCACAAACATAATTTTATGTATAATGATTGCTCTACTTGACGAAGGTTTTCTTGCAAAATTAACATTTTTAAGCATTACGAATTGAAAAATGCTAAAATTTTAGTTAAAATATACTGTATTAATTGATTTTCAAAGTTATTTATTTAAGAAAGTGCTAGAAAAATATTTCACAGTGATATATGTGTGTGCATACACGCATGTAGACCCCACATATGCAATATGAACACACATATATACACACCTACATATATACACACCTACATATATACACACCTACATATATGTATTCAGGGTGGATGTAATACCTACCAACAAACCTCGGAAGGCGATTCCTCAACTACACATCACATCATAGGTCGATAATACACCTATACGACCTATACAATAGCCTAAGTCAGTTCCGGAAGGATTGAAAGTGTCTCTCAAGCAGAAGTTTGTTGCTAGAAACACAGCCAGAATTTTCTGGATAAACATAACCGAACGACGAAGTTCTAACTGTAAAAAGTTAGTTGTGGATATCAACCCTCTTCAAGGGTGGTCACACTAAGGATGTTAAGTTCGTACATATATTCTTTTTAGGCATATTTTTTGACGAAGAATCACCTGCCGAAGGATAGAGTTCATGGCCACCCGGCATCTGTATCATTCTTCATGTGCAACATAAGTGGTAGAGTTCTGGCAATGGTAGTAGTGTAGTGTGTCGCTGTGCACGTTGCGCAATCGACTGCAGTTCTCCTTTGGAAGACACTCTCGTTATACAAGAACTTTAAGAGGGTGGAGATGACAATCAACTACGTAACTACGAACTGAGAGTTGCAATGCAGGCGAGGCGGTAGAGGCGCAGACAGGGACTGGGTTCTTGGACAGGAACACGCGGATGCTAGCTCCTCCACAGCGAAGGGCGGCGGAGAAAGTGGGAGGTGTGTGCTAATCGCACGTCTTCAGCTCCGCGCACTTTCTAACCTCCCGCGGCCCGCACCTTCACCCCACGGAGCGCCGAACGACGAACAATGCCTACCAGCGCCGTATGGACAAGGGGCCGCGGTGCTGCGGTGGCCAGACTTCTCTCCTCCCACTGAGAAGAACCGGGACCGATCCCTGTCAGGGTCGCTCTCGGATCTTCGCACGTGGGAATCGTGTAGGACGATGGCGCTGGTCTGAGGGTTTTCTCGGCGATCTCCCGCTTCTCCCCGCCCTTGCGTTCCGGTGCTGCTCCACATTCACCTTCCTCCACCCTCATCAGCTCTCAAGAGCCGGGTGTTAAGAGCCGCCCCAACCTCTCCACTCTACACAGTACGGACACCGTAACGCACCTAACACAAAAGTGTGTTACATTCAGTGGCGCAGAAACAGGAGTGTACAAGGGTACATAGTAACCCGCGTCCTCTCATTAGTTATTCATGCTCTTCAGTGCCTTTGTAAGTTCTGCAAATCTTTATTCTAACATATTTCACCATCTGCTGCAGCGGAACATGATTCATCCTGTTTCCTAAAATGTGAAAATCGTGCAAGGTCAGGTACAAGGTTATGTTCGTTTCTCGACACCTCTTTTACTGGCAGAATCCAACTTCAGCACCTTGCAACTACATTCTATTTAGTAACTATAACCTTAACAACCATACATTTATCATAGGTAAGTTCACTATGGTTAGAATGTATTTTTGTCTATATTTTACCAAACAAAGCTTTAAAGTTTGACTCGCAATGGATTTCGTATGACAACATCTACCGACTGTAGCGAAAGTACGTTTGCGTAAAATACTTTCGTGCACATATTCCAAATAGCGCTAGGCTATATTACATTGAGTGTGAGAGCACCATTAATAAAATATTAATAAAATATGGGAAGGAGTTCAACCAATAAATTGTGTGAGGTTATTCCTTACGCAAAATCGAATAGAAAATGTGTGTGACACTTTATATCTAAACTGAACATTATGTGAGATGTGAGCCCTCGAAAAGCGATATTTTAAATTGTGTGTCTGCAAAATATCGGGAACGGAGTGAAATTAAATGACAGTTCTCCGAACATTTTCTTGTGTTACCGGGATCTCCAACCTAAGAGCAAGCTCTCATTACACCAGCCCCCTCCCTAGTAACTAAAAGAACTGTGTAGTTACCTGTTTTTGCAGATAATCGTTCTACCGTCAGAAATTATGAACGTTTGATACTGGTTCATTTAGCAGTAAGACATGATTAAGTAAAATAGGCTTTGTTGCAGCTGTGAATAACTCATCGTTCTCGTGTAAAACTCACATAAATCTCTCGGTGGCAGTGAAACAGTATCAGGAGCGTAGGCAATGCTAACACATCCTGAAGGGTATCACATACAAGCAGGCAACTTTAGTACTATAAGCTTACTAATGAATGGTACATGCTGTTTGCATCAAACGGTAAAATAATTTTGTACCATCGTATGTGCACTCAACTCGGAAGCATACCAGAGAAACATTTAGTTAGATTTGCCTGCATACTAGGCCCTGAATCGCTGCAGCCGAAGATTTGTGTGCGTTTTACACGATAACGGTGGGTGGCGGGCAGTTGCACTAAGAATGTAATTTTGTTAATTGCACCATACTGCTTAGCAACACAGCATCAGAAGTTCATCACTCCTGACGGTAAAAATGTACATGGCATTCCATTACGGAGGGAGGTATTAATGTTGTGTTTATCTTAGGTTGTAGATCCCGATAACATAAAACAACGTTCGGAGAATTGCAACATATTATCACTTTGTTTCCAATATTTTGCGAAAATGAAACTTAAAATCTCAATTTTAAGGGCTCATGTCTCCGTTAATGTTCTGTTTAGATATAAGGTGTACAATATATGCCGCCCCTGATTTTACATAAGAAATCACCTCACTAAGCTTGTTGGTCGAATTCCGCTCTATTCTGTATTTGAGTACGGACTTAAAAAATATTTATTACTCTTGAAGCACCTCGCCTGTTGTTCAATCGTAGCTCAGGTTGCTTAAATCTTTGCTGTATTTACTGACCGTTATGCGGCGTCTTTCTAAATTTTTGTTGCAATATTTTTATATTAATTGCCCAATGATTGTCAGGATCATACATGTTTCTTTGTCTCTTTCTTTATTCCAATAGATTATTTTATATAATTTTTCATCATCCGCTATATTGGAGTAATGGAAAGGGCATATTAACGTCCCCCGGTGTTATGCCTGAAGGCTTATCAGGGGAGGGCTTACAAACTAACTTAAGACCTAACTTAAACTAACACCCATGCTTTACCTGTTATTCGAGCCTCATATCAAATGCTTTATAACATACATTGAGGGACGTTTTATGTGCTTCATATATACAGGGTGTATCTAAATTTTACCAACAAACTTGCAATGCACATTAATAACAACAAATAACGTAGAATCATATTAGACTAATGGTATGAAGTTAATCCTAAGAGCGGTACACATCTATGAAGTTGAACTTGAACCAATAGTTTATTACAAATACTGGAGAAAATATTTAAGATCGAACACTGGGTATCTGGATAATATTGTAAAGGAACAAAGATCTCTAAATACCACAACACCTGTTTATTGCTGTCATCAAATTATAAATAATCGCGGTTATTAAAACTTATTTCGACATTATCTCCACGACGCTGTATCGTACTTTGGAGATTAAAGATGGATGATAAATCCGCATGTCACAATTAACTTTACACATTATCCAGACCCTTAGTTTTCCATCTTAAATATTTCGTTCAGTACCTGTAATAAACTAGTCCTTCAGGTCCAACTTGAAATATGTGTACCGCCCTATCGATCCACTTTAGATCATAGGTGGTGATATGTTCTTTCCTTATTTTTCGTAATGAACCTGCAGCTTTTTACTACCACACACACACACACACACACACGCAGGAAAGTTTTGATATTGGGATCTTGTGGTCTACGAAGCCAGCGAAAGGAGATATGGGTGTAAACATATCAAACATGAATACAGGTGTACACGTGTATTATTGACATTGTGTGTGAACACTGTCGGCAGGTATATGCTATTGACGGTAAAATGAGCACTTTCTAAAGCCCACTCATTTGGAATAAAAGTCAATAAATGTATATAATTTTAGCCTTGGACGTGAACTCTCAAGTGCTGTGGAATATACACACTGTGTTTATTACTCACGTGGAAATATTTATTTAAAAAAGGCGGTTAAAGGATAGAGCATGGCAGAACGGAAAAAGTAACTAGGGCCTCAAAAGTGCTCACTTTACCATGGACAGCCTATAGTACTGTAAATAGCCACTCCATTGATGGTCCGGCGTTAACGTATCAGTCTATAGTTCTCAAAGTTGCTCAAAGTGACGGCCATTACCCTGAACGCAATCATGACGACGGCGTACGAGATTCTGCCTTACCCGTTGAAACATCCCGTGTGTGTTGTATCTGTCGTTGTTACACGCACCTACTGTGGCAATGTAACGATAACAGAGCCATCTTACGGACGATAGGTGAACCACATACATACATCACGGGTCGCCCACATATTTACGCCCACATATTTACGCCCATATGTACTCACGGACCGCACGTTTCCAATCTTGAAACGTTTCGTGATGCAGCCCGTATCCAAAGTTTAATTTTTTTACGCTTTAACTGAAACATTCTGTATACACAAACATATGATGTTCAATTGTGTCCATTTAAGCTTAATCGATTATAATTTTTTTATTCTGTAACTCACTTTCTTTTCCTCGAGGTCGTGTAGCGGTTAAACTGCTCGCCTCCCACCAAGGCGGTTCGGGTTCAATCCCCGGGCAGGTCACTCCCGGATTTTCGTAAGTGGGAATCGTGCCGGACGATGCCGCTGGTCAGAAGGTTTTCTCGGGGATCTCCCGTTCCCCCGCCCTTGCATTCCCTTGCTGCTCCATACTCACCTCATTTCACCTTCATCGGCTCTCAAGACCTCGTTGTTAAGAGTCGCTCATAACTATCAACTCAACAAAAAATTACTTTCTTTTCTACTATGTCGTCTTTATATAGCGGCATTTCCTACTCTCGACGAGCATGCTTGCCAGGTGACATCTTCGCCGGAAATGTCAGTGCACTGGCCGGTTGGAGAGTGGAGCTTCTCCTCTCCCACCTGGATCAATCTCTCGCTAGTGGGCGCTCTCGGGACGTGGGTCCCAGAAGGTCAGCACGTGGTCGCCTTGACCTCGGCGGGTTCACCGGGCAGCCCAGGGCCTAGCGGCCAGGTGAAACTGCCCCGTGCATTTTCACTTTCGTGGGGGAAATTCTCCGATGACGCGCCGATCGCCTCAGCAGCCGGGCGGGCGCTTTCATATCAGACACGCCGACCTTCACCTCAACATATACGGTCTATTCGCATCATCTTCACACTTTTTTTTAAGGGGCCGCGGTGGCGCAGTCGCTAGAACACTCGCATCTCACAGAGGCGAACCAGGTTCGACTCCCGGCGGGGTCTTTCCCGGATTTCCGCACGTGGGAGTCGGACGATGTCACTGGACGGCGGGTTTTCTCGGAGATCTCCTGTTTCCCTGCCCTTGCATTCCAGTGCTGCTACATTTCCACCTCGTTTTACCGTCATCGGCTCTGAAGACCCCGATGTTAAGAACGGCCCAAATATCTCCACTTCACACTTTGTAAATCAAACTTTGGACGTGGTTGGTTGTTTCCTGAATATGTCGTATATCACAAATATGAAAGTATATTATTTTTGGTTAAATTTGACTGTTCCTTTCATTTTATCTATATATTATAAAACTCCACTTATTATCAATATGAATAAAAATATAGAGTGAGTGTATTGATACTATGTTGTAGTTCTCATGAAAAATATTGTTAAACTGCAATTAAAGTAGGCGAATGCGGTGCGATGTACCTTTACTGTTAGTTTCTGGACCTGGCTACTCTTCGTTTTCATGAGGCGGAGGAATATCCTGAAAGTAGAACTTTAGTAGAACTTCAGAAATATTGGAAGTAACCATGAGTAGACTATATCAGCGAAGTCGTGTGCTATTACGTACTTTTGTCTGCCAATAGGCACTGCGTTTGTCTGAACCCAACCCCTCCTCCATCGGTAGCAATTTGAACCAGGTTACTGCTTGAGGCACCTCTAAAGCGTACGATGTCGGGAAACCCGAAGACAACGTTACTCAATGAAGTTTTGCGTGTTCTCTAAACACTTGGGGGTTTCGGTGGCTTTTGTGATGAGACTACGATGTCTAGTGATGCACGTGTTTGCTGGCAACAGCTGCTATCGACGATTATAGACGAGAAAGATATCTGTGCAGTTTCCCACATCTCTTATAGTCCACATATGCTTCATATTTTCTGTTTCCGATTACGGAAAAACACCTCAAAGGACGTCGATGCGACTATGATTAATATGCGATCCATGCTGCAGAGGCAATTTTAAAGTGATTATGAATAGATCAATTATGTCTTTCGAAAATGGATGAGAAAATGGAAAATATATATTGCTCTTAATTATGACGTACAGTGAAGGGGAGGAAATTGATTTTGATTGACCTTTGTNTATGATTAATATGCGATCCATGCTGCAGAGGCAATTTTAAAGTGATTATGAATAGATCAATTATGTCTTTCGAAAAATGGAAAATATATATTGCTCTTAATTATGACGTACAGTGAAGGGGAGGAAATTGATTTTGATTGACCTTTTTGTAATAAATGTTGTGTGGCATTACTCTCCGTCTTTACTGAACAACACTGTTGTGCAGCACAGCGGGTCCTCTGTGTTGTTCTCCCATTAACCGCTTGGCAAAAAAATAATGTGGACGTTAAACTGCAATAACTAACAAATCAATAAAAATATTTCTTCCTTTTCAGCTCAATTTCTTCTCAGGGCCCTAATGTAGTAAGTATGGAGTGGATAAGCTTTTCTATTCGAGTTGGTAAACCACGTGGCAGTAAAACTGTTGTAATATAATATACAATGCAATATTAAAAGTTTTTATATTCTTAAGATGGCAATACTGTAAACAAATTTTTAGCTATCAAGCTACAGTTGTTGTGTCATGGCACTATGTGCCTTATTGAAATTATATTGTTCTTTCTTAAAACTAATAAATAGTTTATTCAAGTGATCCGGAGTATTTCTTTATAAAACCTACAGGTTATGGGCCCAGACACCTAATCATGTATGGTTGAAGTAAAATAGTGCACGTATATACTGCAACAACAGTTGTTTAATATCGTCGACGTAAGAAGTGTCGTTNTAAATACTGCAACAACAGTTGTTTAATATCGTCGACGTAAGAAGTGTCGTTTGAGGTTAGCACGACCAAGCAGCGGTGTGGCGNTTGCAGGAAGGAAGGAAGAGCAAGATGGATGGCATGGCACATCAAAGTACAGTTATTAAACTGGAAGGCGCCAAGAACTGGAACATCTGGAAATTCCAAACGGCAGTTTTACTGCGAGGTCAAGGTTTATATGATGTGGTCGAAGGTCGCACATTGAAGCCAGAGGNAAGTTGTTACGGAGAGATCAGCCTGGGAAAGTATGAATGCGAAGGCTCAGACCTTACTGGTCACGAGAATGTCAGAAGACGTGATGCTGCATATTATCACATAAACTACTGCTGCGGAGATGTGGCGAAAATTACTAAGTGTATATNATTATCACATGCACTACTGCTGCGGAGATGTGGCGAAAATTACTAAGTGTATATGAACAGAGAAGTGAAACAAATATTCACATAATACAACAGCGATTATTTCAACATAAGTATGAAGAAGGTACAGAAATGTCTATTATCCGGTCGAAAATTCAAGAAATGCAGAATCAGTTAAAACAGATGGGTGAAGAAATCTCGGATAAATTGGTCATAACAAAAGTGTTAATGTCACTGCCCGACGGCTATAAACATTTTGTATCAGCTTGGGAGTCGGCACCGGATGATAAACAAACTTATGAAAACCTGGTAGCTAGATTATTAGTCGAGGAAGAAAGATTACATGAGAAAGGAGGAGCAGCGCAGTCTTCAGCTTTCGTCGCTAAAAAAACGGACAAGAGAAATATTAAATGTTTCAAGTGCAATAAATTTGGACATTATGCAAGTGAATGAAGAAGTAATAATAATTCAATGGAAAATCGAGACAGTCGTAATAACCGGTTGGACAATAAATGTTTTTATTGTAATAAATCCGGCCATAACAAGAAACAGTGCCGCTTCAAGAAAAACAAGGATAGTAACGCGTTTGTGGTGTCAAACTCGTTCGAAAAACAATATCAAGAAACAGAGTGGTTAATTGATTCCGGCGCAAGTGAACATATGTGTTGCAAACGTGAGTTGTTTACCTCATTCACGAGAGTACAAAATAAATTCGTAATCTTGGGTGACGGAACGCAAATTAGTGCACAAGGGCGCGGACAGATGGCGGTACAAGTCTCAAATGGCAAAGAATGGATTGACACAACCATAGACAACGTGTTGTACGTGCCTGATTTAAAAACAAATTTATTCTTTGTGCAATGCGTCACTGCAAGAGGTTATGTCATGATGACAGATGAAAACTTACGCAAATTTTACAATAAAAATAAGTTATTGGCAATCGCGGAACGAGCTGGAAATATGTATTACCTGAACTTTCGCTATAAATGCGGGGTAGCAGGTACTGCACAAGTCAAGTCGGACATAAATGAGTGGCATGAAAAACTTGTTCATCAAAACATGATGTACGTGAAAAATGTTCTGAAAAACAATAATGTTACCGTAAACGATAGCTGTGTTGGGAAATGCGAAAGTTGTTTAGAAGGGAAAATTCATCGTTTACCTTTTTCTAACAGTGAAAGTAAAACAACGAGGACGTGTGAGTTAATTCATGCCGATACCTGTGGCCCCATGGAGGAAACATCTGTGGGAGGTTCGAGGTATTTTGTGGTGCTTAAAGACGACTATTCAAAATATAGAAGTGTTTACTTCGTCAAAGGAAAACATGAAGTGAAAAAATGCATCGAGAAATTTATATACAGATCGGAAAATGAAACTGGAAATAAAGTGAAGTANAAAAAAATGCATCGAGAAATTTATAAACAGAGCGGAAAATGAAACTGGAAATAAAGTGAAGTATTTCAGAAGCGACAATGGACTCGAGTTTGTAAATAAGGAGGTGGAAGGATTGTTTCTCAACCGGGGAATAATACATCAACGCACAGTCCCTTACACACCTGAACAAAACGGCAAGGCAGAGAGAGAGAAAATAGAACGCTTATTGAATCTGCTAGAACCATGCTAAGCGCTAAAAACCTGCCTAAGTCATTGGGGGCGGAAGCAATTAACACGGCAGCGTATGTGTTAAATATAACTGGTAAGAGCACTGAAGTTGATGACATTCCATACGAACTGTGGACAAAGAAAACTTTTGATATTCAAACATTAAAAATATTCGGTTCACCTGTCCCTCAAGAAAAAAGGAAAAAGTGGGACTCTAAAGGAGAAAAAGGAATAGTAGTTGGTTACGGAGAAGACGTAAAAGGGTACAGAATATTTTTCCCACACAGGAACACTGTAGAAGTAAAACGGGACATTGTGTGTATAGAGCAAGAAAAGACACAAGAAAAACAGCAGTTTGTAACGTGTGAAGTATAAAATTTGGTGTCAGAAGAAACCATAAGCGTACCAGATACAAATGGGAGGGATGTTGATGAAGAACTGAGCTGTGAACAAGAACGGAGACCGTCAGAAAGTCAAGTCGAGACCGAAGGTAGTGATTATGAACCATGTTACAGTGGTAAAGAAACAGAAACTGAAGTCACCATCTCCTCAGAAGCTGACAATGCACTACAAAGTTCACCAGATACTCACCAAGATCAGCGGAGAAGCAAACGAGCGAGAAACCAAACGTCGTTCTACAAGTGTAACAATATTTATTCGATGGATGAGGAGCCAAAGACGTACGAAGAGGCAATGAGAAGATAAGATGAAAGTAAGTGGAAAGAAGCTATAAGTAGGGAATTACAGACTCTAAATGAAAACAATACATGGGAGGTGTGCGATACTTCTGTAAATGAAAAGACTCTAAGCAGTAAGTGGGTTTTTAAGATAAAGAAAAATGGTAATAATATACAGTATAAAGCTAGGTTGGTAGCTAGGGGTTTTGAACAAAATGATGACTTGAATTTAAATGAGATTTATGCACCTGTGGCTAAATTGTCAACTTTCAGATTATTCACAGCCATAGCAACCGAGAGTAACTTCCCTATTTACCAAATGGATGTAACTGGGGCGTTTTTATACGGGGAAATTGATGAAGAAATTTTTATTCATTTACCAGATGGGGCATATTTAGATGATAAAAATATTGTCAAGTTAAACAAATCTTTGTATGGTCTAAAAAAATCACCTAAATATTGGAATGAAAAGTTCAACTCAGTTTTAACTAGAGGAGACTTTGTGAGGTCACAGTGTGACTCATGTCTTTATTAAAAACACAATGATAAAGATCAAATGTATATTCTAATATACGTTGACGATTTGTTAATTTTTGGCACAAATGAGAACCAAATTTCTGACGTCGAACTAATGCTACAGAAAGAATTCAAAATTGAAGATTTGGGTTTAGTATCTGATTTTCTTGGAATAAATGTCAAACAAAACTTAGAAAGTGGTGTAACCAAATTAAGTCAGAAAAGCTATTTAGAAAATGTATTGAGGAAATTCAAAATGGAAAACTGTAAGCCAATGTCAACCCCCATGGACCAAAATTTTAATGCTAAAATGTTTGAAAATAAGGAGTGCCAAACAGATCAAAATATTGAAAATGTATGTAGACAAATGATAGGATGCTTAATGTATGCTGTCTCAGGCACAAGACCAGATCTGTGTGTAGCTGTTTCTATATTAAGCCGATACCAAAACAATGCAAACGATGTACTGTTAACGGCTTTAAAAAGGGTATTAAGATATGTAAAACATACTATTGATTATAAATTGGTTTATAAATGTAATGATAAATCGCTAGTGGGTTACTGCGATGCTGATTGGGCAGGAGATCTCAGAGATAGAAAATCTACCACTGGCAATTGTTTCATGTATTCAAATTGTTTGATTTCATGGTGTTAGAAGAAGCACTGCTCTGTAAGTCTCTCATCAACTGAGTCTGAATACATAGCAATTAGTATGGCAGCTAGTGAAGCATGTTGGTTACAAAATTTGTTAAATGATTTTAGGGTAAAAATTGTCGACCTGACTACTATTTTTTGTGACAACCAGTCCGCAATATCGGTTGCAAATACAAGTAGTGTCAAGCGGTTAAAACATATCGATATTAGATTTCACTATATTAAAGAATTAATAATAAAAGGTAGAGTGTGTCTGAAATATGTAAAAACTGAAGAACAGTTAGCTGATATGTTTACAAAAGCCCTAAACAAAGAGTTAATTTTTAAATTCACTAATCAGTGTGAAGTAACCATGTAAATTTATTTGTGTAAAACTTAGGTAAATATTGCATTGAGGGTGGGTGTTGCAATATTAAAAGTGTTTATATTCTTAAGATGGCAATACTGTAAACAAATTTTTATCTATGAAGCTACCGTTGTTGTGTCATGGTGCTATTTGCTTTATTGAAATTATATTGTTCTTTCTTAAAACTAATAAATAGTTTATTCAAGTGATTCGGAGTATTTCTTTATAAAACCTACAAAAACCACTCTTTCTCTCTGAAGTCGTTTGAGATTGAACCCACGACCTTTCACACGCGAGTCATGCTACCATGTTACGTAAACACACCCATTCACCGCCGGGAAGTACCTTACAAAATATTATTTCAATCGAAGTTACATTTTATATCAATTTCGCATAATGAGAATTTCTTTAATCATAACTAATTTGCCAAGAAACTAAAACCACGGTAATGCTTATTGTTAGTAAAATTTTACAAACTTTTTTCTTTTGTCATTGGTTAATTTATATGGCATTAAGACAAGCAAGTAATCAGTTATAGACATACAAATTAATACAATATTGCTGAGTTTCGTGACAATGTGGAATTGAATATCTCACCGGATGTATGGATCTAAGCCAGCCTGAATTATGTTTGAAGTGAGAGATAATAATACATCAGTACCGAAAAACAAGGAAACATGTGCAATTCGAGAAAATATCGAATTACAGCAATGTGTAACTGAAACTCAGCCAAGTTGTGTCGTGTACAAAATGGGATCTGATCGAAGCTTGTTCGCTATAGACCAAGAAGTTTGTGAAATCTTCTTCTCTAGTTACGAGAATTGATGGGCTGTCGTGTTTTCACTTTGGTCTTCCGGCCGTTGCCCTTTCTTCAGTTTCACCTGTAGTGTCTGCGTGGTCGGAGTCAACTGCAGGTCTCAAGCCAGCATAAAGCAGGAGGGTTCCTGGCCAGCGTCTGCAGTCCAACCGAGGGAAAATAACAATGGTAACTCAATGCTATGATGTTACGCCTCGGAAACGGAATTTTAAACCATTCTTATAAAAAATAGATAGTCTTTTAGAGCGAAATGGGGTAGGAATACTAAAATGTAATGCTCATAGTGTGAAAAATAGGGCAAGTAGTGCCTTCTCCTAAACAAATAATTAAAATATGAACTGAAGGAATTGATGCCAACTGAAATAAGTTTCTTTTTATTTTGTGGGTGTTAGAGTACGATACACTGACAAAAATTTCCCAATATTCACGGGGACGTTTACGAAAATGTAGAGCTAATAAACGGAAACACGATCCGCAATGAAGAAAACCCGAGCTGAGTTCCATAAATACAAATTAAGAAACGTCTCCTGATTACCTATAGCTTCGGATTACGTCTCCTGATTACCTATAGCTTCGGATTACGTCTCCTGATTACCTATAGCTTCGGATTACGTCTCCTGATTACCTATAGCTTCGGATTACGTCTCCTGATTACCTATAGCTTCGGATTACGTCTCCTGATTACCTATAGCTTCGGATTACGTCTCCTGATTACCTATAGCTTCGGATTACGTCTCCTGATTACCTATAGCTTCGGATTACGTCTCCTGATTACCTATAGCTTCGGATTACGTCTTCTGATTACCTATAGCTTCGGATTACGTCTTCTGATTACCTATAGCTTCGGATTACGTGAACTAACACTGTCGAGTCTATGCGAAGCATTATAATCAGGAATTGATCGTTTCTGTGAAAATTATTAAATCCCCGAGAGTAAGGTATATTCTCACTAATCTGTAAGAGTTAACTACACTATACATAAACATTTCTAGTAACACTATAGAGATTACATGTGTCGCATATATAGAAATAACATTTTTATGCCCAAAATTACCACTAGAAGGTTGAAGTGCTGTTGTACGAGTCACAAAACCCAAAACGTTTGTTTCGTGTTCAAATCGCGCTTCAAAATAAATTATTTTAACTTTTAGAAATTATTTTTTAGCGTACTTTCCTATGGAAGGAAATGCTTATGAAATCACCTTCCTGCGTGTGCCTTTGTGTGTGTTTGTGTGTGTCTATATGTGTTTGTGTGTGTCTGCATGTGTTTGTGTGTGTCTGTATGTGTTTGTGTGTGTCTGTATGTGCTTGAGTGTGTCTGTATGTGTCTGTGTGTGTCTGTATGTGTTTGTGTGTGTCTGTATGTGTTTGTGTGTGTCTGTATGTGTTTGTGTGTGTCTGTGTGTGTCTGTATGTGTTTGTGTGTGTCTGTATGTGTTTGTGTGTGTCTGTATGTGTCTGTGTGTGTCTGTATGTGTTTGTGTGTGTCTGTATGTGTTTGTGTGTGTCTATATGTGTCTGTGTGTGTCTATATGTGTTTGTGTGTGTCTGCATGTGTTTGTGTGTGTCTGTATGTGTTTGTGTGTGTTTGTGTGTGTCTGTATGTGTTTGTGTGTGTCTGTGTGTATTTGTGTGTATCTGTATGTGTTTGTGTGTGTCTGTGAGTGTTTGTGTGTATCTGTATGTGTTTGTGTGTGTCTGTATGTTATTGTGTGTGTCTATATGTGTCTGTGTGTGCTGCATGTGTCTGATATGTCTTCTCTATTAATTTTTGAACGCGTGAAACGAATTTCACCAAATTGGGACTTGTACTTAGTAAGGTCACCTAACTTTTATAGNGTGTCTGTATGTGTTTGTGTGTGTCTGTGTGTATTTGTGTGTATCTGTATGTGTTTGTGTGTGTCTGTGAGTGTTTTTGTGTATCTGTATGTGTTTGTGTGTGTCTGTATGTGTTTGTGTGTGTCTATATGTGTCTGTGTGTGCTGCATGTGTCTGATATGTCTTCTCTATTAATTTTTGAACGCGTGAAACGAATTTCACCAAATTGGGACTTGTACTTAGTAAGGTCACCTAACTTTTATAGTTTTCAACCATGCTGGGCACTTACTTTCAAAATGGCGGGCCCCTTTAAAATTTAGGGTGATATGTTATATCTCAAGAAGCGTTCCAAATATTTAAATTATATTTTGGTATGTTGACAGCGCATCGTACAAGCATCGAATTTAGAAAAGGATGTTGTTGAAAAAATTTAAACATAAAGCATTTACGTTATATCTCGATAACTACTCAACTAATTATCACTAAATTCCGAACGTAAGTAACACTATGGTAGGTGATGTAAATATATGCACTCCAAATTGTTCAGGCAATTATTTTCAAAATGGCCGCCGTACAAACATTTTAGGTTTATTTGGTATAACTACCATACCGTTCCACAAATTTTGTATGTTAAAAGTATTTGTTACGGCCATAGTATTTGCAAAAAAATAACCACTTTTGGAAGCCATTTTGTAAGCTAGTGGCATATGTATGTATAAGGTTTTTATGTTATGTCTCGGGAAAAAATGTGACCGATTCTTACCAAATTTGGCATTGAAGTTGTACTGCAGCAGATTATATAAACAAGTATATTAAAAAATAGGAGACACTTTTTCAAATTGGCGACTTTATAGATATTTGAGCATATTATTCTATATCGTCGAAAACATGTATCAATTTAATCATAACTTTGTAAGCTGGGAGCATAAATTACAATCATAAAATGTTTCTACACGGAGCTTTTTTGTATGCCATTCTGTGAGATAGTGCCACACGAATAAGTAAGATTTTAATGCCATAGCTCAAGAAATAATTGACCGCTTACTACCAAATATAGCGAACAAATAGTACTGCAGATATAATGTGAACTAGTATGGTGTAAGTAGGATAGAAACTTTTTTCAAAATGGCTGCTATACAGTTATTTGAGCTTTTTTTTTTTTTTGTTATATTGTCTAAATTATACAATTAATTCCAATGTAACTTTGTATGCTGATACTATATATTAAACCCATAAAATGTGCCCATACAAAGTCTCTTTTTACCGCCAATTTGTAAGGCAGCATCACATGACATATTAAAATTTACATGCCATATCTTAGGAATAAAATAACAGATTTCTACCAAATTTAGCAAACAAGCACCACTACGGCAGAACACGATATGTTCTAATTTGTGCAGACAATTATTAAAAAAAATGGTGGCAATAAAAACATCTTATGTAGGTATGTTTTGTCTACGAACCTACGAAACAAATTTCAGCTTAACTTTGTATGCTGGCTGTGCCTATTACTGTATAACCATAAAATTTTTAAATACAGATAATCATTTCTCCGCCATTTTTTAAGATAGCCACGCTTGAAAAAATTTAATTTTTGTGTAATATCTAGGGAAGTAATTAACCGATTTCTTTCTAATTTGGCGAAAATGTTTTACCACGGTAGGCCATATTAGTTTCTATGTTTTATATATTAAGAATGGCGGCTATAGAATTATTTTAGCCTAATGTGCTTTATTTAAGAAACAATGTGAACCTAACTTTGTATACTTGCAGTATCTACGATCATCATCGAATGTGCTAATTCATAACGTTTTTGTCCTTCATTTATGAAGAAAGACAATTGGAAAAATAATTGAGGTTAATGCCATATCTCTAGGACTAATCAAGTAGTGGTAACAATAGGGTATGTAAACTAACATGTTTTAGGCACGGCACACCTCTTGTTAATGGTGTTTTAAAATATTATATCTGTGAAACTATTCAACAATAATCAACCTTATTTTGTACGCTAAGAGTATTCGTTAGAAGCATCAATTATGCATACAGAAATACTCTTTTGAAGGTCTTCTTGAAAAATAGTGCCAGGTGAAGAATATTACCTTGCGATACTTCCGGAAAAATTCAACTAAATTCCGCCAAATTTTGCACACCATTAGTGCTGCAGAAGGCCGGGTAAAATGCAAAGATTTAAGTGGGATCAGACATTTATTTTCAAAATGGCAGCTTTATATTTATAGTTTTAAGTTTGCCATATCTATTAAACAGTTTCAATCAAATTTAACCAAACTTCATATGCTGACAGTTTCTATTAGAAACATTGTATGCAGAACCTCCTTTAGGCTATTTAGTAAGATAACATCGATAAGAAGATACTGTTTTTATGCCTTACCCTGGGAATCAATCAACAGATTTCCACGAAAAAGTTTCACATAAATTGCTCTATGGTTGACCATGTAAACATGCGTGTTTTAAGTGCTTTGCACATACATTTTACAAATGATGGTAATGTAAATATTTAAGTTAGTGATCCCTATCGTTCAATACATTAGACTGATTTTTACGAAATTTTCTTTATTCGAGTCCTGGACAAGGCAAATGTGAATATGTATTTCTCTTGGCACTGTTGCATTTATTTCTGGCTTCATCTTCATTAAAAATAATTTGCACTCACGTAGAGGAAAGTAGGTTCATAAGTTATATGAGTAACATCTTGTTTTATACACTGTTCATACCAACACAGTAAAGCACCGCATAACGAAATTTTTTTGTTGGTAATATCTCCTTTTTTAAACGTCACTACATCTCCGTTTCAATGACAACTTCCATTGAGCATTCTCCAAGGTGGCGGGAGTGACACACATCCATCCTCATAAGGCGCAGCCGGCTACAACACAGCAGCCTTTCATGATCCATACCAACCCTTCCAAACGAGATGTTACGTACAGCACAGTAAACTAAGTATAACGTTCACAAACATTTATTTACATACTCGTACTAGTTACAGCCATTCGGGGTAAATTTGTGTAAAATATGTCTGACTTTGCACCACACTTTTTTCATTTAAAAAGGAGATTTTAAAGTCACCACGTTATGAATACTTGGTGATTAACAATTTTATTTACAAAGAACATGGCGATGTGCTGGGATTCTCTGAACCTTCATTTGAAATTAAATTATACAGGTTGTGCAAAGCTGGCCCAAATGACAGCACCAAGATTATTTTTAACTTTACAACATGTTACACTGAAATTACGTGTTCAGAACTAGTGTATTTCAACAAACAATTGCTGTAAATTTCTTTTGTATCGTTAAAGTGGAGATACATAATTAGTTAATGTAAGTTCTACAAAAAATGAGTTGAAAACCAGTAATATTTCTCTAGCAATACCATAAAAAGAATTTGGCAACTCGTTTTCAAAAAAATGCTTACTATATAGTACAAATTAATTATTCTGAGTAAACTTCACTATTTTATGTTGTGTAGGTAAGCGTTTGTAGCGGAAACACGTTTGCGATAAGTATGGACGCGGAAGGTCGTGGATTCGACAACCTGTAGGTTAGATTCCACACTCGTATGCATACTTGAGTCTCGAATACTACCAGTAATGGCTACTACTGTACCAGCGAACAGTCAGTTCTGCCCCAGAACAGTTAGCGCGGGACTGTTGCATCACTGTTCCTTCGTAGGCTTGTTGTTGCCTCCGAGTCTTCAAGCGAGTTCCTAACAAGATGGCTGTGCAATATCCTACACTTCAAAATATCGTTTTGAAACATGTTGGACATTTGGTTATCGGTGCTATATATTGCTTCTAGAAAGCATCGACACATCGAAAATATCGGCATCACAAATATAGCTAATAATTTGACCGCAAATATCGGTCATATTGATATTGCAAATATCGACATCGCCAACTGTGCATGCTGACATTTCCAATATTGAAATCCGAATATCTGTTTGTGTAAAAGGAAGTGTTCACACTCGCTGACTCATCACTGCACAGCAGTATCACTATCATCGAAAAATCGCTGTCATAGCATATCGCTAATATCGATATATGTGATGTATTTATTGCTTTACTATGTTGAACCATACAGCAGTTGTGATATTGCAAAAATATTGTTTGGCGATCGATATATCGCCACATAGCACAGCTCTACGCACGTATAACATTAATGAGTTTTCTATTTCAATTCTGTATAAGCCATGCATTCTGAGACGGTTAGAACTGTCATTAGAACTGCACACCCCATTCCAGCCCTAACAGCCTTCTGGCATAAAGCGAAGCCGTAACCCAAAAGTAAATAAAAAGAAATTACTATTCTCAGGCTGACACACTTCTCCCGTTCAACAGAACTAGATAATTCAATGTTAGCCATGATTCTTACATCCCCCTCTGTGAGAGTCCTAGAGAGAAGGAGTACTCGTTTGTCAATACCAGATCTACTTTCTTAACTTGCTTCGTTAAGATGCTCTCTGCACAAGCCATTCAAAAGTAATTAATGTGCTCACAATGTCCTTGGCTTTCTCTACGTCCAGCTCGGCAAGTCATAATTCCTTTTTGGATGTCATCCTCATTTTCTCATAATAATTATCACCACCTTCTCTTGAACGCCTTTCTTATTTCACGCAAACTGGGATGTAGGTTCTTTATATCATACACTAGCGAACCGGCCCGGCTTCGCCCGGGTACAATTGAGTTTTACAGTGATACACTAATAAATAAACTGGGAAAAAACACTTGATTTATGTGAAAACAGAATTATGAAATTATACTATGTTGGCCTAGGTTTTTAACTGATTACTGCAACTCAAAAGGAAGGAAACATTTTTTACCCTAAAGTCAAGAAGTAGGGTATTGTTTTTGGAGTGTATCTGTGCAACTTTAGCGTAGTTACCACATTTCCACTTTCCAGCGTCGATGTAGGAATATCAAAACGTGAGTTTCATCAAGTTGTAGCTTTAGAAATAAGTGTACCTAGGTACTACTTTTTGCGCTTGGCTGAGGGATCTTAATCGATCACCAAAGTTAAGCAACGTTCCCAGCGGCACACATTTGGATGGGTGGCCATTTAGTGGAACATCTGAGCGCTTCCGGGCTTCGGAAGGAACGTTAAATATTCGGTTTTGGTTGTTATCGATTGATAGCAGTCGTTAAGCCATTTCAGAGGTCCTTTGGTGGCCTGATAAACTCTGACACCAGAGGAAAAAAAAATATTTCGGTCACGCTCCCAGGCGTTGCAGAATTAGGTTTTGTTGTTATTCCACAGGAACCGTACAATTTTCCGACATAAAAAGTATTCAATGCCCTATTCCAGGACTTAAAGTACCTACATACCAAATTTCATCAAAATCCGTTCAGCCTTTATGGAGTTGAGTGGTAACAAACATACACACACACAGACTTTCGCATTTATAATATTAGAAGGATATTGCCAATATGTGCGCTTGCGTTTCTGTACCTTAATGCTGATATGTGCTTTTATCCACAGACTGATAGGCGTGCGACTTGTTACACAAACTGATAAGAGAATTACAAAACCTTATACTTACTAATTTTTATGGCTACATATGTCAACTGACGACCTAAACTTAAATGTACTAACCTGTAGACGATATAGGGATCGAAACGGGTAATTTATAATGAGATCAGAATACATTTTAAATGACGATCTCTGCATCTGTCCTCGCTGCATTTGAGTAAAGCTTTTACCAATTTGTATGCCTCAGAAAGCATATTAACACGATAACGTTCGTAACGTAAAATATCATATTGATTACTAGTATTTAATTTTATTTCAACTATAAATATGAAACTTTCGAGGCCAAAACAGACGTGAATAAAATCAGTTACTGAGAAAAAAATTTAACATTATTAATAATTTTGAGTTTCATACAACGGGAGCAACTGCTATAATAGTCTTGCTTGAAAAAAAGGTTTTTTAAAGTGCTTTCTGATGCATATGAAACGGGAATACGATGAAATTTTAATTAAAATACAATTGCATTTTTTAATAATTAAAAAAAATCAATTAAGTAAATTGTAACGAAAAATTTTATTATTACAAAGCATATGCATTACTCTTTTGTATGCAACATAAATCGTACTTTTCTGACAAATAGTGCAGTGCGGGTACAACTGCATGTTGAACAGTAGCTTCATTGGAAGCCACTCATCACCATCTATAGTCTATTCGCAGTTTCTTCGTACTTTTTGAATCAAGCCTTCGAAAAAAAAAAAACCCCATGTATGACGTGTTTCGTTGTTTTCTGAGGATGTCATGTATCACAAGAGTTTTATACTTGTTATAACATAGACGTACCTTACTTTTATTTCAACTGAATTTTTACTTATATTTTATCTGTAAATTATGATATTTCAATTATGGTTACTATGAACAAAAATAGGGATAAAATAGATGTTGCCTAGATAGAAATAGTTCTCATGCAAAATATTATTACACGGAGTGCGATAGAATGTGGTGTGTTGTCCCTTTGGTGTAATTTTCTAGACTTGTTTAAGCTTAGTTTTCATGAGGTGGAGGGATATCCTGAAAGTTTAGCAGGACTTCAGGAATGTCGGAAGTAACCATGAAAGGACTATACGTTATATTTATCGTGCGTAAACATTCACGTTGAAGTAAGAGGACAAGGGAAGCGTGTATTTGCCGACTGGACAAGGAGGACGGCACAGCAGTCTTATGTTGTCGGTGCTACGTCATCGCCTGCAGTCACGTCGAGACCACTTTCACAGCGGATTTCACCGACCCGACCGCCCGCCTATAATAAGCCTTTAGCACGCTTCCTCCCTCCGAGCGTAGACGCTGGTTGAACTTGGTACGTGTTCTACATCAAGGCGAGGTCAACAACTTCACTGCTCTCAAGCGCAGCCTTCGCTGGACCCCCGTCTGCCGGCACCAGGTGTCTCTCCCCCCCTCTTCTTCCTAAGCAGCGGCTAGGAGCGCCCGCCTCGGGGGCTCGCGCTCTTGCATTCCGGCGCTGCTCCGCACTCACCTCGCGTCACCCTTATCGACTCTCAAGACCCCGATATTAAGAGCCGCCCAAATCTCTCAACTACATTTATCCCTTAACGAAGGAGAAACAATCGGTGAAGGAGGGAAAGGAGAGGGTGCGTGCCATTGTGTAGTTGACATGTTTGCCGGATGGACACTTACTTCGGTCGAGTAGCAGCACACAGATCTCACGTTCGCTGCCCAACACCTGTAGGGCCGGCTGTGTGGACGAATGTCAACTGGGTAACCAGTAGCTTTGCCGTTAACTCAGCACTCTCCAGAAGGACCTTCGAAAACTATCCGAGCCCGAAACCGCATGCATGATGCCGAAGGTAAAGACAGCGAGTGATTTTGGCAGCTAACTAGGAATAACATTCCCATGGCCTAGTGTTTTTTATAAGACTCATTGGGCAACACACCATCTGTTTGTAGCCACGTTTAGAGATTTGGCGTGACAGCGATATAACTATGTTTGTAATAATTGCAGTGGCGTTCGATGGAAGCATCACTAGGTCAACGGCAATTTGGGATGTCACGCGTGGTAGACGGCAAACACATGCGGCTTGTGAACCGCTTGTTGACTTGTAACAAGTCACGGAACACAATCTGAGAGACGAGACCTGTACAAATCCATACTAACTCTTCAATTATAGATGGATTCTACAATACTAGTTAACAACTCTAACAAGTGTATAGACCAGGGATGCTCAAACGGTCGATCGCGATCGACCGGTCGATCGCGAGAGATTTAAAAGTCGATCGCGGACATATGTCCACATTCCCTCAAGAAACTAAAAACAAGCGCCTTCCGTCGGTCACTCGTACGGCGACACTGTGATACGTAATAATAAAATGTAAAGTCACGACGAAAAGAACGCTGCCGCCGGAGTAGTCGGCGCGGCTTAGTATTGTTTGCTCCCATTGTTTGTAAATAATGGATTTCTGGATTAAGAAACCGCCTTGTGAGTTTTATTCCGTTTTGGCAAGTTTGCCAGTTTGGTAAAATCAAACAGCAATTTTATCCGTCTCCTGGAGCGCTAATCGTTATGAGAGTACACCTTCGCGCTAATCGTTACGAATATTCTCGCTAGGTCGCGCTCCCTTCGAAAAAAGGCGGCAACGATTTACAAAATGTAACCATAACCTGATCAAAGTGTACTCGGCATAGTAACACGCGAGTGTGGCCGGGGCTTTAGTCAACGAACGATGCGAGTAATATCAGTGGTTTTCAAAGAGTACTTTTGCGTGGTATGTTATCTGTGTGTTCAGAACAGGATTTACGATACAAAATGAGCACTGCCAAAAAAAGAAAAATGTATCATTTTAATAATGATTGGGAGGAAGAATTATTGTTTGCTATGGTCAAAGATAAGCGTGTTTGCCTCGTTTGTCGAGTTTCAGTTGCATTGCCTAAACGCGGAAACTTANTGTATCATTTTAATAATGATTGGGAGGAAGAATTATTGTTTGCTATGGTCAAAGATAAGCGTGTTTGCCTCGTTTGCCGAGAGAGGCATTATAAAACCTTGCATAAAACTATGAAAACGATTTTCCAGCAAAGAGTAAGTTAAGAAGACGAAAAGTAAATGATTTGAAAAGTAGTATGAAAGCAGAGCAAGCCTTATACACTAAACCAGTCAAACAATTGAAAGCTGCAACAGTCGCGTATTTTAAAACTACTCAAATACTGGCAAAACACAAGAAACCCTTCGAAGATGGGACGGTAGCAAAATAAGCATTTCTAGAAGCGGCGAAGGTGTTATTTGGATAATTAAAAAATAAAAGGGAAATAATTTCTGCTATCAAAGAACTCCCGTATGTCTAGTGTTTACAATTAAATCATATCTGTCTATGAGTAATAATATAATAAATATAAATCAACCATTTACAAAATGTAAACATAACCTGATTAAAGTGTATTCGGTATAGTAACACGCGAGTGTGGCTAAGGGTTGACAAAAAAAAAACACATATTTCGTGACAGTGACAGGCCTACCAGCTGTCATGTTAGAGCTCAGTTCTACCCCCTTACTTTTTTTGCGGTCGATCGCTGATGGTACAAGTGTGGGCACCCCTGGCATAGACTATTCACGGCAAAGGGAGCACTTATGAAAGCCCTCTCAATAAGAATAA
>NQII01001207.1:143848-201041 GCA_002778355.1 Clitarchus hookeri
GACTCTCACAAGTAGTCGACTCTCACAAGTAGTCGACTCTCACAAGTAGTTGACTCTCACAAGTAGTCGACTCTCACAAGCTTGTTTGATGGCAAGTACCAGTACGGCTGCCTTACATCTGCAGCGTTGGCTTCGTCATCCACAACAAATCCATGTATTTCAATATTATACAGAATGATGCAAGAGGAGTTACCGCTTCTCACAGGGCTTATTACTTATATCATTTGGAGCAAAATATGTCATTTAAGTGTGGGTCGCATTCCCAATATTTACAGAGAAATTCGAAAAATTGGAAATGCCTAGATTATTGCGTATGTGGATGGATGAAGGATATTGTTTACTGCACAAACACGTGAGGAACTACTTGCGCGTATCATGCATGCCCCTATATAGATCAGACAGTCGTGTGCAGCTACTTAGAGCAACACGTGCGGTACATAAGCGTGCGGCCAAGTGTATGGAAGTACACGGAAAGATTTTTGTACTTTCTCTGTAAGCTTGTTTGACGCAATTGTGATGCTCAAGTGTAAACAATACGGCCTTATAATGCATGACTGAATTTACTTCTGAAAGGGTTATCATTTTATTCGTCAATTTTCTAATATTTCGAATTACTCTGTAAATATTGGGAATCGGACCCACATGTATATGACATATTTTTCTCCAAATTACGTAAGGAATAAGTCCTGTGAGTGGCGGTAACTACTCGTGAATCGTGCTGTACAGAGTTATAATTTTATTCGTCAATTTTCTAATGTTTCGAATTACTCTGTAAATATTGGGAATCGGACCCACATGTATATGACATATTTTTCTCCAAATGACGTAAGGAATAAGTCCTGTGAGTGGCGGTAACTACTCGTGAATCGTGCTGTACAGAGTTATAATTTTATTCGTCAATTTTCTAATGTTTCGAATTACTCTGTAAATATTGGGAATCGGACCCACATGTATATGACATATTTTTCTCCAAATGACGTAAGGAATAAGCCCTGTGAGTGGCGGTAACTACTCGTGAATCATGCCGTACAGAGTTACCACAACAACAAAGAAACACGTGAACCCAAAGAAAAGCTCAAAAATTCGTTTATTTTCACTACAGATGCACTTGTCACAACGCCTAACTAGGGCATTAGAATTGTAGAACATAGAAAACTATTGTGTAATTTTCTGCATCACAACTTATAAGTTTGTAAGATTGTGTTATGTAACTTGTCTACAGGGATGGGATTTCAGTAGTAGGTACAAGTCACACACTTGTCGATACAATTATTTCCCTGTTACAGATAATCATACCAGAAAAAAACAATTAGCATTATTGGCACAGAATAACACATAATGTACTATTCGTAATCAATATAGTATTAGTAAAATTAATGAGGAGGCTAGCAAAACCCATTATCGTCTGAATTGTTTTATAATCGTAACGGTCTGAACTTTTGGAGCGCATAGTACATCAATGAACGCTAAACCTGCTTAATAAATATTACAAAATTTGGTTTATCACTACAGAACAATCAAGAAAGGGCAGTGCTACAAGATGGCTGTTGGCAGCTTAGTGAGCAAATACACTGCCTGACATAGAACAAGCCACCCCATGAAGATATGAGTGCAGTACAATTAAACGTGCAGAGCGGATTTATACAGGATGAGTCGTTAATGTATGCTAATCCGAAGAGAGCGGAATCTTTAGGACAAATAAATACGAAAACACATATATGACATAGGGCCTAAAGTTATTTTTGAGGGTGATAGAAGCTCTGGAACTTTGCGATTGGAAATGTGTTCCGCAACGATAATTTGGAAATCACTTGCTATTAAGCAACGAAAATTGGCATACAGGCAAATGTTTATAAGGTAGGTTACTACACAAAACGGCGTTACATAGAGTACACCCCTTAATACATTAAACAGGCGTTGGCACCCTCCAATTGCTTAGAACTTTGTAATCCTGCAGTTAAAGCAATTTTACGTGACATGTTAGTAATCAGCATTAAAAAAACAATAAAAAAGGTTGCCTTGGTAGTATCCGTCAATCCCGGCCGTTAAAGCAGAAATCACATATTTAGTTGGAAGGCAGATTAATGGTTGCCTGGGAGATAGGCAGCCAGTATTCTCACTGTGGTCCAAGTCATGCCACTTAACAACGTGGTTCATGCTTTTGTCCCAATGCAGGAAATGGCCCCTTAGTAAATGGCGGTAGTGTGGGATAGTTGAAAAATAAATTAACACTGGTTTCGAGTATCAGGGATTTATTTCGAATGCGGAAGTTACATGGTTACAGCATATGTTCGAATTATGAGCCACTCATCTCCATATATGCACGATTGCGACTCTCATATGACTGGCGCACATGCCGCAACATTCCGGGATTAGCCTGCACGGTACAGCATGCATCTAGAATACGTTACCAGAGATCCCCCACATTGTCCACGCCAGTTGCATACACCTGTGCCTTCAAGTGACCTCACAGGTAGAAGTCGACTGGGTGTAGGTCTGGTGATCTGGATGGCCAACCCACTGGCTCACTTCGGCCAATACATCGCACTGAGTACCCCGCACCTATGTACTGCATTGCCGTGTGGCTGAAGTGTGCTGGTGCACCATCATGCATGTGCCACATATCTTCTCGTAGATTCAGTCGCACGTCTTCAAGCTGGTCGTCGTCCAAACGCCGATGAACTCAAGTGAATGCACGTGCAACTGGTAAATGTCGAGCTGGAAATTTTCCGGCGTATCGATGACGCGCAGCTGATGCATTACACGTCGTTTCACCATACGTAAGACGGACGTCCGTCAGTTCCTCATTACTCCATTCCATCGTACACTTTGTGAAGAACTGTCTGCAGTGTAAAATACCAACGCAATGCCAGCAGGCAGGCAACCTAGTCGCCACTCGGTACGACGACAGGAACAATTGCAATGGAGCACTTGCCCGCAGTAACTTCTCAGCCGTCCATGATCTTACGAACACGTTGCCTAGGACAGGGATGTTACCCAGGGTAGCAGTTCACACGTCATATACGACAGTCGTACAGGCAACCACTACACTGCTATACAATTAAACATGCGATTTCGCAGGAAACGGTAGGGTTTAGGCTATACTACCAAGGCCAACTTTTTATTGCTTTTTTAATGCTGATTACTAACATGTCATTTAAAATTGCTTCAATCGCAGGGTTACAAAGTTCTAAGCAATTGGAAGGTGCCAACCCCTATTTAATGTATGAAGGGGTGTACTCTCTATAACGGTCTTTGTGTGGTATCCTGCCTTGTAAATGCTTGCCCGTATGCCAATTTTCGATGGTTAATTGCAACTGGTTTCCAATTTATCGTTGAATAGCACATTTATAATCGCAACTTACCAGGACTTCTACTGCCCTCAGAAATCACTTTAGGTCCGATGTCGTTTATATGTTTCCGTATTAATTTCTCCTAAGGATTCCGCTCATGCCGGGTTAGCATGCGTTAACGACTCATCCTTCATACGATTGTTATGCATTTGAATGCTATTTACGACCAATCACACGGACCGTGTCCGTGATATAGGCAGACAGTCGGCACGTAGAGCCGTCAGTCAAAATATAGTCCTGGCTACAAGAAGTGAGTGTTTTGGCTGTCACTGTGTCTGGAGAACGAAAAAGGCGTTGCAATGCCTTTCAGACGAAGTCGTACGCAGTTCCGTCGAAAGTATGTGCTCACGAAAGGTTTGATCGCAGCCCTCCGTACTGCCGTTTGACCCTTGCGCCGTATTGAAGAAGAAACGCAACATGATGCCACAACCGCCGGTAACATTCGACAACAACTGTCGTAGTGGGACCAGAGATCGGAGACGGACATCAGAGTGCATAGATCGTAGCGCCAGACATGACGTAGCACACCTGCAATCCGGGACTGGAAACATTTTGCGAAGTTTTCGGGAAGATCTGGTTGCATTGATATAAACACGGACAGTGTCAAAGCGATTAGTTGCGGTAGTTTTGTAATCAAACAATCCTTTGCGAGCCGTACTCATCATCGCTTACAACGCTATTGTACCAAAGTTGCGTTGTATGCCAAATGAAATAGGATAACATTTAACTACGAATCTCGATTTTGTCTCACCAATGATGATCTCCGTGTGAAAGGCGACAAGGCCACTGGGAAGATTGCTCTGCCTTTGTTTAGCGCTATCGACGTGGGGTCATGGCTCGGGGAGCCATCAGCTCCAGCACTTGCTCATCTCTAGCATGTACTATGGGCACGTCGACGGCACGCGTCGAATGGAAACTGTACGCTAGTTGAGCCCCTTGCACGTAGAGGCGATGGAGCGTGTGGCGAGTGAGCAAGAGTCGGCCTTACAGCTCACGCGGCCCGAGGACTCGAAAGCGCAACATAGCTTCAAGGCAGGCGGAACGCATAGGCGCCGTCTACCAGGCGCTTCTGTTGCATTGCGGTGTGTTTGAAACCCGCGCGTGTCTACCAAACCAGTCAACGTGTCCCGGTGATACCAATGCACGAAAAGAAAATACACTTCAGGCGAGGTAAGTATAATACTCTCATTACACAACTTACATTATACGTTCTATTCCCGAGCCCTCCAACACAGCCAAAAACGACTTTTTTACACTTCTGTAGCACATAATATACTGGTTGGAAACATGGGAAACTATTATAGGGACCAGCATTGAACTTTGCTTCAGACATCCCACCAATAAAATAATGAGGTCACCGCTGAAAGTGACATAGGTAGACGCAGCACTACGAGAACACTGCACGCCTGTTCAGAGCACTGCGCGTAGTGGCGATGGCGCTCTTGTAGTGCGTGCCAGTGTGACCCCTATTGCTCCCGCTCTTCTCGGCCAAAAGAAGAGAGAAATCGAAGCAGGCAGGTATGCGGTGTGGTGTAGTGGGAAGGCGTGTGTGTGGGGGGAGGGAGAGCGAGTTACACCTCGTGCAGCCAACCGCAGCAGAGGTAGTCGCGGTGTATAGTCGGGCAAGGTCGCAGCCAGGGCTGCTCCAGCAGGAAGGAGGTCCTGGAGACGGCCAAGGGCGCTGGAGAAAGCCGCCTGGAGCAGGACGCCCACGGAGTCATGCGACGCCCCTGCGAGCACCGAGGCAGTACGCCGCCCGCCACTTTCACGCCGCTCGACGCCCGCTCACGTCCTCTGCAGACGGGAACACGAGTCCTCGCCGAGGCCGTTTTACAATTGCCACTTTCCATTGAAACTGCTCACATCACCCGGTTCGTCTACATAATCTACGACGTATTTAGGTAAATTGCGTTTTGCCAGCTTTGAAGCTGATCAATTACAACAATACAAATTACCAAACTGCCATAAACTGTTAATATTAAGAAGTTCAAATTAAGTTCTTGCCATTACGTTTGTGATATTCACGCACCGTAGCAATTTAGTTTCCCATATTATTCCACACTGACGCGCGCCCACAGACAACTACGCTAATTCTGCCTGGAGACAGTTCCCGAGAGGACACAATGTTCTGCATTCTGGGATATGTTACATAGCCGCAGATGTGAGTGACGTGCTAGTCCCGTCACATCTCCACCACATCGCCTGTCGCTCTATGCGTCTCCGTCTAGACACATGAGCCATCTCCGCCGCCGGCGGGTGGGTTGGCGTGACAATCATCTATCGTCCCCCAAAGAAGCGACGAGAGTTTTCATCTAAAGTGATTTTAAGAGCCCGCGTAACCACCCGCCATATCGAATATTTTGTTTATTTATTCCTGATTCCAATGTAGGATGATTTATTGAAAAGCGCGACAATAGACGCTCTGCTAATTACTTTACCCATAATTGCATACATAATATATGAACTGAAAACGCATATTTATGCAACAATTAACTTAATACAAAATTTTATTATTAATAGTTTTTACCTAGTGTAGACAACCAGGGAACACCTATTAACAATCACGTAGAAAAATTTGCACAGAACTATGCAACGTACTGCTTCTATAATGAAACGTTATCAGTAATGACACTCGCTCATCTGTTATGACAGTAAAACAAATAATTTCTGCATAAGGGGTGATGCAGGCTCTTAAAGGAGTTATGCATACTCGAAAATATGCTAATATAATCATAGCTTGTAATGGATGCATGTACGTTATACAATTATACACCATTCAACGGATCTTAACCAAATTCGGTAGTTATATCCTCCAGCACACAATCTTAAATACTGTGTAAATAAAAATGTCTCCCCCTCTCAATTGGGCCCGAAAACCCGAAAACCACTAAAACGGGGTCATGTCTCTCTTTGCTACACCGTTGACAGATCTGGATAAAATTCGGCAGGGATGCACTT
This sequence comes from Clitarchus hookeri, assembly GCA_002778355.1. Taxonomy (NCBI): domain Eukaryota; kingdom Metazoa; phylum Arthropoda; class Insecta; order Phasmatodea; family Phasmatidae; genus Clitarchus; species Clitarchus hookeri. Next base: position 150,160 of record NQII01001207.1, read on the forward strand.
CAGTACTAAAATTAAAATCCCACGCATGCCAGAATGGGCTCTGGACCATTTTTCGGATGGAAACCCCAAAAACAGCTTCGAGAATCTCCGAAAATTGTAAAGCGAGAACGTGTATCTCTTATTGTCTTACTATACCTGGACAACGCCGGAAAGTTCTGCTGAAGTCCATCCACTGTTACAGCACACTTATCTGAAGGCCTGCTGAAGTTCTACTTCCAGGATATTCCTCCGCCTCACGCTAACTAAGATTAACCGATTCAAAAAAATTACACCAATGGGACATTCGTGCGCATTGACTGTAATACCATTTTGCATAATAACTATTTCTTACTTATTCACTTTAAAAGTAAATGAAAAATTGTTGTTTATAAATAAAATAAAATTAAGAGTGTAATTTAAACTAAAATAAGGTACCTTTATATTGACACAAGTATGAAATGGATGTTATAAAAGATATATATATATATATATAAGAAAAAACCAAACACACCATAATTGGGGAAATTTTTCAAAGGTTTGATTAAAAAAAGTGTAGAAACTGCTAATACGCTACAGTAATATACATTTTAACATTTCGGGAAATAATATAAATAGGCAAANTATATATATATATATATAAGAAAAAACCAAACACACCATAATTGGGGAAATTTTTCAAAGGTTTGATTAAAAAAAAGTGTAGAAACTGCTAATACGCTACAGTAATATATATTTTAACATTTCGGGAAATAATATAAATAGGCAAAAATTGACGTTACCAAAATATGACTAAACAAAGACAGCTAATTTCTGGAAATTTAACTTAAATTGCAATTCTCTTCATTAAAAAATTGGTATGGCCATAATTGCATCAAATATAGATATCTTGAGAGAAGAATGTATGTATTTTTAAACTCTACATCCAAATGCACAACATATTTTTACCTGTTGTAGCTATGAAACGCTTACTTTGCAAGGAAACAAATTCACTTTTGAGTAACAATACATGCATATATATTAGAGGGTCGACACTTCGACCATCTGTTGTGATTCGTGTAGGTGAACAATTTAGTATATGTATTAACGGTGTACCATAATACAGGATGGCGCACAGTAAACCTACAAATTTCAAGATGTGTGTTATTCAGATAGTGGTCTAGTCTATGTAAGTTAAATTGGAAACGGTCTAGTCAGAGGTGCTGTGTCGCCATCTTATTAAACCACATATCGACTGCCGTCCATTGCTCAGGTCTGCACTGCGTCATAACCTCGCCATTTCTGCAGGAAGTAGGTGCACGTCAAAACTGTAATTTATGGTGGCCTATTACGTCACGTGTACGAGGGTCAGACATTATGCACGGCATTACACATAGGTTGTTTACTGCAACCGCTCAGCCCTTAAGTTATTTACTTCCGTACATAATTGCAGCACAAATATGGCCGATAGTGTTGACATGTTACTGTTGGTTGACCGATGTTGATTAATGAAATAGCGACACAGTAGCTCTACTTTGGCCGTTTCAAATGTAACTGCCAGAGAAAACTGGCCGATATATACTCATTTTAAAATGGTGAGCCCACTGTGTCTGGTTCTGTATAGAGGCCGCGGTGGCTGGGCGGTTAGCCTGCTTGCCTCCCACCAAGCCGTACTGGGTTAAATCCCCAGCCGGGTCACTCCTGGGTTTTCGCAAGTGGGAATCGTGCCGGACGATGCCGCTGATTGGCAGGTTTTCTCGGGGATCTCCCATTTCCCCCCGTCCCCTGATTCCGGCGCTGCTCCATTATCACCTCATTTCACCCTCACCGGCTCCCAATACCTCGTTGTTAAGAGACGCCCAAATATTTCTACTCAACTCATTCTGTATAATAAACAGGTACAAGGTAAATGCATGTCCCAGAGATTAAATTAAAACGACAATCTATGCACATCGGTGATAAAACGTGCCTACACTTAAGGCGCACATACAGAAACTGCTATGAAATATCGGCCGCATCCGAACTGCCCAATTAATACAAAAATTATTTGTTTTAAATGTCAGTATTTCAGTTACAAAGTACTTACTGAGAATTTTTTGCTGTATGGCATGTACATTTTATTAGTCGTTTAATATTTTTAAAATACATTTTTCTACATGTTATTAGTAGAAGCAAAACGACAGCTCGTATTGATATTTTTAAGTTTATATATTATTTTGACTACATTTTATGTTGCTAGTTTTAATTTCATGTCTGTACTCCAGAGTAAACTAATAAGTAAACTTATATAGCGTAATTTTTTTAAAATTTTACTTCACAAAAAAATAAATTAGCGGCAAATTAATTATATCTGACATAGTGGGGGTTGCTGAGCATTAATATTAATTTATCGTAGCTTTCTTGTGGCTCCGAAAGTCAAGCTAGTTTCGTCTCTGAGTAATTTGTTTGCCATGCAGTGGTCTTAATAACACACATTCTCGATGAAGTAGCACCATTGAGTTGTTGGAAATGTAAGTGTGTATATGACGCTTGCTACTCCAGCGCGTTTTATTTATTAAAATGGAAGTGCCCACTATTTGAACAGCATACCTTCAATGTGATATTTGCACACTGAATGATCACTTTACCTGATTGGCTGCGAACAGTAGGATGGTAGGCATGTGTAGAACCTACCGTCTCGGCGACTCGACGGGAGATTGTTACAAATGGAACAAGTTGTTCAGAGAAGCCGGAGCGGGGAAGGCATCCGCCATAGTCTGTAGCGAGGAACCGTCCTAGCCTTAGCCGGGATTTGAACCCAGGTCCTAACAAACGCGAGTCTGGGTATTTGCCATTGCACCCGCTTGCTCAGTACAAACGGCAGGACATGTGATGCAGTTAGTCGTTGGGTTTAATTATAAGCAGTCAACAGGAGGCTTATCTTTTTCTTTGCAAATTTGTATTTGGAAAATAGCGAATGCCTGCGTACCTGCAGTAGTTGCTTATGCTGGTAGGCATACAGAAGTGCAACGAGAGGTAGGTGATGACACCTGACGAGTACTGCTGTGCGATATAGAGAGTTCGCGGTAAACTGAGCACTTTAGAAGATCTACTTGCATGCTAATTGTGTATTATTCCGCAATATTTTAAAATGAAATTTGCCATGGGGCCGTATCAGTTTGTTCATGCGTTAGAAAATAAATATTTTACAAATTAGCTAATTTCTACACAGATATGCTTTGGAAAAACAGGAAACCAAAGAAATCAATACGGTATTTACAAGTATTTATATAACACTTTAAATTCAACGTTGAAACGTGGAACTACACTGCTCACAAATAGTTGAGCATATTCCCCGCCGGGGTTCGAACAATGAACTGGCCAACTTATTCAGCTGACATGAACTGCATACACAATGTGTGGTACTTCCTCGAACGAGCTATTTCAAACCGTACACAACCACCAACGACCCTTCTGGCCTTACAAACAGCCGCAATTTGTAATGGGACAATTTACCCCAGGAAATTCTTAATTATATTATTTTTGACATCCCTCGTCGGATACAAGCGTGCCTCAGGAATCGTAGAGGTCATACACGTTCGTTATTGCATCTGCATCTGCAAAGACCTTTATTTTTATATTGAAGCAGATGAGATTCCTTTGCTTACGCGGTTTTCCTGTTTATGCCTTTGGTTTATTTCCAACTGGAATGATGTAAACGAGCGTTGTATTTTTTCCGCCTTATGTGCTACTACGAGTACAACATGAAATGTAAACTACTTCTGTTAAATATAACATCCTGGAGTCTGATATATGTAAAACCTCTTTGTTAGCAGTATACTTATCCTCCATTGTAACCAACTTTACAGGGCGCACGTCACTCAATGCGCCCGGTAAGATGAATGCAGTTAGGGACAGTGGCATTTCTCAAAGGTTCTTTTCAAAATTACTCAGTTAACCGCGAGCAGCCTACACCAACTTCCAACGTCGATTCTAAATACGCTGGCCACATCATCAGCCGAGGAATATATTGCTCCTAGAACATATTGAAAATCATTTGCGACATAGTTCTCAATTCTATTATTGATCTCGTAAAATATCAGCATATCAAATATCGCTCATACCGGTATCTTAAATATAAACATCGGAAATAAATTTCGGTCACGTTTCTACCGCAAAAATCAGCGTTGTAAATATCGGTCATATTTACATCGTAATGACATTTCAAATGACGAGATCTCAAAATGTGTTACTAATAATTTTTCAAAATGTAAATCAATTATATTTATAAAAATAACTTTAAAATAGCAGTACTGGAACACAGTAGAATCGCTGATATTGTAAAATCACCAGTATCGCATTTCGCCATTACTACTGCTGCAGCGATACAATGCCGAGAACATGCGTTTTTTTTTTTTTAAAGAAAATGGTGGGTCTTAGGCAGTTGTAACAAGAGGGCAACTTTTGTTGATTAGGCCGCACTTCCAAGTAAACAAGCATCAAATGTTCATCATTCCTGACGGTGAGAAAGTTGTATGCTATACGAGGGTGGCCACCCCTGTTATTTTCATTACTAAGGGTTAGCTCTTCCGTTGAATATCCCGATAACATTAAACCATGTTCTGAGAGTTGTAATTGCATTTTACTAAGTTACCGATATTTGGCACAGGCATGGTTTAAAATCTCGATCTTCAAGGGCTCATACCTCCCTTAATATTCGGTTCAGGTATAAACTGTCCCGTATGTTTCCGTTTCACTTTTTCACAAAGAATCACCTCGCGAAGTTTATCAGTCTAACTGAGAATCATTCTCTATACGTAGTACGGAAACATCAGGCTGCAAATACACGTGCATAGGGCTTAACGTCTTTGTGTATAGTTTTCTGTGGGAAGTCTCGGGTTTGAATCCTGTGCGCTGGTCGTGTATGCGCACACGTTGGTGAGATTCAATTTATGTCAACTTCAGTCACACTCCAACAGGCCTCTTAGTAAGACGGCAACAGTTTTTAAATCTTCCATTTGATAATTCGCACGTTAGGACGCACTCGGAGTAAGAAGCTCTCTTTCGCACATATTCGCTACACCAACATTCCTTCCTCCTGCGGATACCATAAAGTAAGAATACATTTTCCATTTATATATAAAAATGTGCTTAATAACGGGCATTTATCATGCCAGTTGCACTTACACTGATAGCGAATACTGCGCTTCAATTTGTATAGTCCATTGACGGTTAATTATAACTTTTCTGAAGCCCCCTTAAAGTTCTACTTTCAGGTTATTTCTCCGCCTCATGCAAGCAGGGCTTAACCTAGTCTAGAAAATTACACCAAAGGGACAACGCACGACATTAGTGCGCACTCAGTCTAATAATATTTTGTATGATAACTATTTTTTACCAGGCATTACCAACACACACATTTTCTCCCTGTTTTAACCATATTAATAATGAACGAAATATTATTATTAACAATACTATATAATTAAAAGATCAATTCAAACAGAGATCAATTACTTTGATGATAACAGAAATATAAAATGATTGTGATACATGACATCTTTAGGAAATAACTAAACACTTCATACCTGGGGTGATTTTTCAAAGGTTTGATTACAAAAGTGTGAAGTTAACGCGAATGGACTGTGAGCAGGTTCGTGTGCAGTATGCGTGAAGTGTCCGCGCTGCGTGAGAAGCCACTGCGCGACTCGGATCCAGCGTAATGTGCGCCCTCGCTAACGAGCCGGCTGAGGAGAGTTGGAGCGGACAGCGGCGGATTGAATAAAGGCAAGGATACAGAAGCACCCGGAGAAAACTTCCTCGCAACGACTGCCACGTCCCCCATTCTATGTTAACTTTGTCTTAGGAAAACTCAAATAGTAAAGGGAAAGCTCCCGCATACCTGGTTCCGCATTGGAGGCCGACACGCGCGGGAGCGATAAGGGCGAGACTGCCACGCGCATCAAGTGCGCCATCGCCGCTAAGCGCACGGCGCGGTGGCGCGCAGAGTTCTCGTACTGCGTGTTCCTAGGTGACTTCCAACAGCCACTCTGTTGTTTTATAAGGAGGTTCATTGCATGCCCTTGGAGTATTTTTGTATTTATCTGACATGAATATTTACAGTTACGGCGCTTTGAAAAATTAGTTTTTAGCCATTTTGGAGTGAGTGCTCTGAAATGGACTTTCTAAAGTGTGTGGCGTCTTGAAAGCACTCAACAGTCCTAATACGAAGTGTGTTATTTTCTTGTATGAGTACATTGGACACACAGTTTCGAGGAGAAGCGTGTATTACGAACACTCTTGAACACAGTTCAAGCGTCGGGTAGGCAGGAACCTTAAGTTACGTGCAGAAATTAAATTCTATAGTCTGAGGGAAATAAGTTTAAGCAATACCTAAAATTACGCAAGTAACATGCAGAGAAAAACTTTTTCTCTTTTTTATGTTTTTATTATTGATTAATTTTGTTTCTAGCTGTTCCTCAATTTTTAGGGAAATAACTTTTGTTAAGCGCCTCAAAAAATTAATTAAAAAACAAAACATTCAATATCTTGTGCTTCATTTTGTATATTAAATTTTTTTATTCTTGCGCTTCTAAAACAGTAGAACTGTGATTTTGGCATGTTATTATTCAACATCAACGGAATGCAATTTTTTGGATTAAGAAACATCTTGCGCCAAAATGCAATAATGAATCATTCGTAATCCAGTGCCCACAGTTTACGGACGGAGTACAAAACCGCGTTTTTTGTAAAATTAACTGGGGAATATATTGTCTAATCCAACGCGTTCTTGAATGTATATACTTAGGAAGATGATAAGTGCCATCAATCCAGGGTATACAAGGGTGCAACGCTCTCACCAATATATTTTTTAAAATACATCTTTCATCGCTTTAACAAAAAACATTAAAAAATATTTTATTTATACAGTTACTATCATTCTGACATTTATTTATACAGTTACTATCATTCTGACATTTTCCCTTAAAAACAATTTTCATGTTAACAGGAAATCGTTGTTCTGCTTTTCTGTTCAGTTTCTTAGCATCAGTACTTCGGCGTTCTCGCTATTATAATAGCTTAATAATCACAGTAACGACCGTCATTCTTGTGTTAAGAACTGTCACATCCCACTGTCTTCTTTAGGGCAAAAGGAATGGTTCAAGTACGAGTTAGCTAAGGGACGGTTGTAAGACACAACTTTCGCAGACAACTTGTCCAGTCTTGGTACATCAACTCTTTTAATAGAGAACACGGCACATCGCATATTATTTCAGATGTCGGCATCGTAAGAAATATAGTAATTTCTCAAGAGATGGTAAATGATCCGTTTAAACATATTTAACTTGTTGGACCATTTATTTTTCACATTTTCACTTAACTTTAGAAGGGAGAAATATATGAAAATATAATTAAATACTACTGTGAAATGTTTGGCTTCGACAAATCACAGTGTCAAAGTTGGTTGTCTTTCTGATAAATCCGCGAGAGAGCACTAATAATTAAAGTACCTTTAATTATGTGTCTGCCCTCGCTAAGTAATAGGGTCGATCTCTGGCCAATCAGAAACCAACGCTAATTACCACACACGCTTTCTCAAGCGGTGTCAAGAGCTTGCACAAGCATACTGCAGAGAAACCTTTCCTTTGTCTGGCTGCAAATAAGTGAGTAGTGAGACGCCTGATGACTTGAAAGATCACTAATTAGGGAATAAAACTAAATGACTCAGCATTTCAGCACTTATGACTCGCCATAGCTTACGGAACGCACTTAACATGTTACTTTGCTAAAACCCCTTTAAAGAAACAGCCTCTTTTCTGACTTCTTTTTTAAAGTAACAGTAACGCAATAAACGTACGTAATCACAAAATAACAAGCCATATATATATATATATATATATATATGAAAAATGTTAAATATAAAGAGATTTTTGCATGTTTTAAACAGTTTTAAAAAAATATGTGAACTCTTATTTGGTGATTACATATATGGCAAGCAGTAGCCCACAGCATTAGTTTATGTTGTACATTTTTTCATCTGTACAACTAAGTTATTATTTGTTATTACGGATGCAAAAAAAAGAAGAATTTAGTATTTAAAATCAAATTATTAAAAAATTATAAAGTGCAAAATTTTTTCATTCGAGAAGAATGACATCGCAAAAAATGCGTACGAGTTGAACAATGTTTGGTACAATGATAAAATAATTAACTGTTTGGGGTCCGACGCCACAAACTTGGGAAAGTATTTCGGTCCGGGAAGGGCTGTAGGTGTAATTGCAAAAAGAAAACGGCAAATGAAGCGCTACTGTTAAATACGAGAGGTATTGAGGTGGGAGCCTCGTTTCCGCAAATGGCAGGCTAGACGAGACTGTGGTTGGGGGCGGGGGGAGGTGTTGTAGACAGGCGTAGGAGAGGGCAAGGTGCGTGTTGTAAGCCTCTCACAGGAGCGAGTCCCCATTGTGCCTGCCAGGCCAATCAACACTCGTTACGCAACCACGGCCATCCTTCTGGACCTCGCCGTCCAGATTTCCGCCTCGCATCTCGGCCTGCCTTCTGATAAGGAGACGTCACACTGTGTGTACTTACTGCAAACAATTATTCTTTGCAAACTGGTTGCCAGAGACTTCCATGTTACTCTAAAGCGGAAATACGCGTATGCTATAGGCCATTCGCGGTTATTTCTCACTTTTCTAAAGACCTGCTAAAGTCCTACTTCCAGGATATTCCTTCGCCACATGCAAACTAAGCTTAACCGAGTCTACAAAATTGCATCAAAGGGACAACGCACTGTATTCGTGCGCACTCAGTGTAATACATATTTTTTTGCTAGGCATTACCAATATACCTGCTTTCTCCCGGTTTTTATTAATATTTTTATAAATACAATATTATAATTTATTGCTGAAATGTAAGTAACAGTTCAGGTTAACAAAAAATAAGGTACTTTCACGTTAACACGTGTATAAAACGCTCGTGATACATGAAATATACAGGAAACAACGAAACACATCATAGATGAGGTCATTTTTTATAGGTTTTAAAAAAGCGCGAAGAGACCACGAATAGACTAAACGCATTATTTCAGAGAACATCTTATAAAACTCAATCAGTGATTTAAATCAGTAGACTTATTTCGCTGGATCTTTAGTTAATGAGCTGTTTACTACAGGCGAATCACTGTAATACACTAAGGTTCTACTGCCAGGCTAGCGAAAATCACTAGGAATCAGTTGAGATTACTGTTTAGTCAGTGAATACCAGTAACTGAAATGGTCAGTAGAATTTTACTGATTCAAGTGGAGCAATTTCAGCTACACTGCAAAGAAATTCGCTGGTTTGGAGCGGCTTTAACTGTTTCTACTTTACAGTGTACAGTCATCGCGTATCTCTCATGGTAACTATTGTACGTCTGTAGAGCCTATGACAATTACAAGGAACGTATGTGATAAGTGTAGACTATACATGTTTTATAATTAAATAAAAATAAATGTATCTAATTAATTATTTATAGTTTATATTTTTACTAGTAGTGAACTTATTTGTGAAATAAATTCATCGACGATATCTACGACAACGATTTTTCTACAACGCTTTAAATCGATTGGTGGCTTTTCTGATAACGTAGACGGGGGACAAAAATTGTCGTACATTGAAATGTGAAAGTAAAACTTAAAATGGACCATATTATTGTGTTAATCGATGCACCTACTACTGGAGAATAAAATAAAAAGAGAAAGACTTTATTTGCGCAAGGCACTATCAGAGGGCAGCACACAGAATCGCCAAGGGAGCAGCGCTGTGAGAAAATCGCGAAATGAGTGGATTTTGTGACGTTTATCAAGAGCTGTGCACCTGAAAAGGAAGTAGTTTCTAGTTTGCAGCACTGTATTTTTCTCCGGAGTAGTGTTGAACGACGTTGGTATGCCTGGTTGACGTAGGATATATCGCTCCTGAAACTAACTAAGTTTCACAAGATTTCATGCACAGTGTTAAAATTGTCTGCAAACTACGAGAATTCTTACGTAAATGTACAGTTTATATGCAGAAATGCAATGACGAAAAACGATAACAAGCTCCGTGCATACATAATACGGATACTTCCTTTGTCGTCTTTAGTTTCGGGACTTGGAGACGAACTATGCCGAGGATATACGAAGTAAAACCGGAAATAGCACGAGCCACTTGTAACCATTAGCAACATTTCAAACTCTCAAACATTACCAGAAAGTTAGACCACACATGTGTTATTTCTCAATAAATAATGTGTTTACCTGTTCAGTTGGGGCCGCGGGGGTGCAGTGGCCAGACTACTCGCCTCCCACCAAGGCGATCCTGGTTTGATTCCAGGCGGGGTTGCTCCCGAATTTTCGCACGTGGGAATCGTGTTGGACGAAGCCGCTGGACGGCGGGTTTTCTCAGGGATCTCCCGTTTCTCCTTTGCATTCCGGTGCTGCTTCACACTCACCTCGCTTCACGCCATCGGCTCGCAAGACCCCTTTGTTAAGAGCCGCCCAATCCTTCCCTCCTCACCCCCAGCTCAGTTGCTATAAGAGCGGGGTTGGCAAATGAAGCCCACCTCCTTTGCTGAGTTGGCTACACACAGGCTTATGGTGCGAGGGCTTAAGGGCTAGAGTCTGGGAGATGAGTGTGCGTTTCTGTACTTTCGCACTGGTCGTTGTCAGTGGAGATATGTCACTGAAAATATCTTTTGCGAAATGAAATGGGACAAAAGAGTGAACTTGAACCACATTTTTTATTCGCGTTCGAACTCCGCTCCATTACAAAATACTCTAATTTAACTATAAATTTATTTTAATGCGTAGTGAAAAACCCTCATAAGAAAATTAAAGTTCTTTATTTCGTAATTCCTTTTCATAAACCGAAAATTCAGAAAACTAAAGAACTTCACGGAAAACTCAGTGAATTTTACGCAAAGTCTATTATTTAAGAAAATGAAGTGTCCGTTTTTTACAACAATTTCTAAATAATAAATCACCTAATTTTCCGTAAATTCATAGTATTTTTTATAAACAATTCCGTAAAATAACGGAAACGTGACCGTAAAAATGATTCACAAATCTTCATAAAACTACGGACACTTAGAGTTTTTTTAATGAACTTTCCGTAAATAGCACAGAACTTTCCGTAAATTCACGGAACCTATTCGTAATTTTTCTTAATAGTTTTTCTGCATTTTCAGTACGAAAAAAAAAACGGTTTGATTTTCATTGTGCTGGTGTTTCTATAAGTGAAAAAGAAATTGATTAAACTGCAGCCAACCGTGTGACGGACACATGCAATGAATTTGCTCGAGATGTAGTGGGAGTGTGACTAGTATTCTGCGGGTCCAAGGTACAGATGGGTTATTACTGCTATTCTCTGTACCTTTTCCAAACTGATACACATGCAGATATGTATCAGATACAAGGATTCCCGAGTGCGTGGCTGCTTCACCAGTCTCTGGAGTAGCGGGCGTGTATCAGGTACACAGTAGCAGATACGTGCGTCATCGAGTACGCGCGTTATCAAGTACGTGCTTTGAGTTGGTGTACTGATTATCACAGTGAAATAAAGTATAGCTAGGAACAAGGTCATAATAAAAGTCTTCATTTGTGCGAAAATGTTTCAAAGACGATAATGAACTTGTTGTATGTACATCGTGTAAACGTAAATTTTGTTATAAATTAGCCTTTGTTTTTAAACTAAATCACTTTCGAAATCTAAATCAAGAAATTGCGTTTAATTTTAAAACACATTTTAAATACAATAAATATGTGTTATTATATCAGAATTACATGGAAAGCAGACGCAACATACTTTCGGCGCTGGCGGCGAATGTTAAACTGATACAAATTGTATCTGATACTTCGGCAGAGTACTTATTTACAGTACTTGATACAAGTGGGTATCAGATACGAAGTAACAGGTTGATACTATGTGACACACCTCTAGTACTAGGTTCCGTCCCGTCCGGCTGCAGTGAACTGTTTTCTTCCCTAGTCGTTCTCTATCCCCACTGCAGATGTGAGCGAGTGCAGCTCCCTCAGAACGGACTTACACGTACCTATAACATCGGTGTCGGCACCAACTGTATATGTGAGCGGGTGCAGCTCCCTCAGACCGGACTTACACGTACCTATAACATCGGTGTCGGCACCAACTGTATATGTGAGCGGGTGCAGCTCCCTCAGACCGGACTTACACGTACCTATAACATCGGTGTCGGCACCAACTGCTTCCGGTGAGCATCCCACGTGGTCCTCCCATCATGCAACTGTACTCACAATGAGTAAAGTCATTGCCACGATGGAATATTCCTTGGACGATTCCACGCAGGCCCGCATGGCCGCTTGTATGCATGTTTCTAAAGAAGATTTAGCCGACTGCTGGCCGTTTTCATACACGTTTTCGAAATTGGTCGTTCGCGTTTTTCCATGGAAGGTTTCCTACAAGGTTTAAATTTGAGCAAATCAGAAAGAGAAAGAGGGTGGTAGAGTAATTTTGTCTATTTTGTTTTGAGAAAGAGCGTATGACTATTAGACACGAATAAATAGTACATAACAAAACAAAAAAAATGTTTACTGATTATAAAAGAGCACTGTGTGAAAATTGCTGTGAACATTCGCGTTTATTAAAAACAAAAGTTACTCCCGTAACCACAAAACGATTAGTCTCTGGGCTTGAACACACAATGCTGAAGTCGTGAGTGAAGATTGTTCCTGAACCACAGTTGCAGAAGTAAAATGATTTGAAATGCGGCAGCAAGTATCGTTGCATAGGTTATTCCAAACAACCCTCCACCACGACCAGCACGCAGGATCGTGTAACAGGTCTCATGGAAGCCTCTGTACGAGCTAGCACGGGACATGTTATCACGGCATACAGGCCTAAGACGTGAGACCACTCTCATCCTGTGATATTTCGTCTCCGTTCTTGTTTGGATCACTGTAGGCCATTGGTTTTCTCACCGTAAGTTACGGCACAGATGTTCTTCATGACCTCTTTCAGACAGTCTGTCAATTTTTATAAATTCCTTTTTGTTGTTGGTCGTTGCAAATATTGTCCATACGATCTTCATTCTCTGCTCCCTCTTTTGTATTTGGGCCTGGTGGCGGAGCAGGGGAGGTTTACTATTACCATGCTCTAACACAGAGACCCGGTCCTCCAAAGGCAGTTGTCCATTTTCCTTGTTTAGTAACCATACACTAAGAGAAAGGTTTGTATCAGTCAACCAAATATTTGTTTTGCATAGGGCCAAAAATATATTTAGCTGCGCCCAAAAAATATTCTTTTCATTAAACAAAACTTGAAAAGCAAGTAAATTAATTTTGTTCATCTAACAAAATACTCGCTTGAATGCATAAAACCTCTGTGTGGGCCAAACGAAACTAGACTGTCAACAAAATATTTAGTGGAAACTGTATATATTTGTTTACCCATCATTTGAGAACCATCGTTGGAAAATACAGCTGCAGAGTTTGTTTGTATTTTTTTATGACAATTAGGTTAGGAACAGTGTTTTTTAGTGCTTTTATTGATGCTTAATAATTGTAGAAACACCGTAATAAATCAAGCTCAACAGAGAACTAAAAAGTGAAGCTGTAAAACTGGGAATATTTATTTGCGCACGTAGTACAGTATTGGAAATGCATGCATTAAGAAGACTTATCCTCTGCCAGTAGTGACTTTAGCAGAGATTACTAGGCCTTAGCTCTCGGGTGCAAGCCTTCTGCGTTGAAAACTCGGTCTGACTTTCGTTCTTTCTCATGACTAACGAAACTGTTCAATATACGTAGTGTCAAACAAATATTTGGTTGCACCAAGCAAATATTTGTATGCTGCAACCAAATAAAAACAAGAATATAATTTGGTTTCAACACTATAATATTCTATTGGTCCTATACAAACAATTAATTTGGTTGCGCCAAACGAACTTTGTTTGATTTAGCCAAACCTCTTTCTGAGTGTACCTTCATAGCGATATCTAATATCGCACCATCACATAGTCATTAAAAGACTTGCTGTAATCGAAGGTAAGTCTCCCATGTGTTCTACAGCTTCTTTCCTTGCTGCCTCAAGGTCGTACTTCTCGCTACTTCTCCTGAAAGAGCTGTTTGTGATATCTGGGAACGTTCTTGGGGGCAAGGTACATTCTGTCGTGTTACTCAGTATTTGGAAAGAGAGTCATGTTTCTACCTCCTGCATGATTGCCATTGCTATTGCTGCAAACAATACAAGGCATCTCTTCTAGAGCCCTGAATCGTCCTGCCAGTTCCAGAGTATCGTAGAAAGGGGCCGGGTCAATGGCTATCCTATGTTCTGCCATTTGTCATCGTGGCCTCATTTCTTCAAGTGAAATATATTTCTCTTGAGCTTTTCCATAACTTTCTAGGCGAAGAGCAAATGCCCAAAGATCTTGCTCTTGTTTCTTGGTCTGTCTTGAATCTTGTTCAGTATATTGTTCTTGATCTTGTCGGTGCCGACAACAACAACATCAAGGCTTGTATTGCTCCTGTCCCCGGCTGCAAAGCCATTACTGGAGTTGCGACGTTACGCTATGACCTATGTAAGAACTATACTTCGGGTCATTAGTATTGTCAAAACCAGTTTAACTTTATATTACTGAAGTAACACTAGTGCAACCAGCCTCATGGAACTTCCATGGGTGCAAGCCTCTCTGGATGCGGAGATCCTGACAGTCCGTGTTACCGCCCCCCTCCCGTCCCAAGCTGTTTCCATCAACTTCCGCCGCACTGGGCGTATGGCTGTTATTGTGTCACCTGTCGGTGCCGACATCGATATCGGAGTTATCGTAATTCCATGAAATTCTAACAGTCAGATTGTACAACGGGCCGACATGACAAAGTTATCGGGACGACCGTCAACGCATCGGCACAATGTCGGCTTCCCCCTCGATAAACACACCGATCTCGATGCGCAGAGCAGATGCGCAGTCGCCTCACTTGCATCGTTACCATAGCATCTTTCCAGGGTTCGTTGCATTGTTTGAGCGCCTTTATTGACATAGTTTGGAATTAATATTCTCTGTGATCTAGTTGAATGCAGAAATAATTAATTAATTAATTTTTTCTCATTCTCTCGCAGTCTCTTATACAGAGTGTATCGAGCGCCTTCAAGAGTCCTTGCGGCTACTGTCGATGCTCCCAATATTCTCTTCCTCTCCACATTTTACGTCTCCGGAGGCGAAGAAAGCACGACAAATAAAACTTCCTATTCGAAATAGGAGCCAAACTAATGGCTGTGAATCAAGTCGCTAAGCTGATCGTCTTGCGAGCCTCGACACTGATATTGTCGGCGGGTGTAAGGCACTCCTATGCGATGTCGACGGAAACACTGATATCGGCGCTGGCACCAGTTTTATCGGCACGTGCACGCCCGCCCTGATAACAGCTTTCTGGATTGCCGATCTCTGTGTGGACGACGATCCCGAGCAGTTCGTGCAGTTAGACATCTGCTCGCAGTTCCAGTCCTCAGGCAGCGCAGCGACAAGAACGGAAGAGGTTCACTGTTGAACACGTCCGTGTATGCACGGACATTTTTTCGGAGATGCGCTGTAAAAATACACGGAAACGCGATCCGTAATGACAATTCACGTAGATGAGCTCAGTAAATACAACATATGGAATATATGCGTGTCTCCTACAGTTTCTGTTTCCGAGAGGGAACAATGGCGAGTCTACACGACTCTCTCTCCGCCACTGGAACCAGAAGATTATCGTCTGTGTGGCAGTTAGGTTATCCTCGCCTCTTAGACCTATCCCTTCAAACATCAAAATGCACAATGCACGTGTAACAGTTTCTAACACTTAAAACACCCAAACATTACTAGAAACTTACAGAGTGACGTATGTCACATTTTCAAATGATACCTATTTATAAACTACATATAAAGAAGATTGTAGGTGAGTGGCGCTTACCTTAGTAGCGCAGTCATCTCCATCTTCTTGCACCGAGAGAAAGACTTGTTCCAGTCAACAAAATACTTGCATGCAGGTTGCTAGAAATATATTAAGTTAGCCCAGCAAAGTATTTTGTTGAGTTAACTTAACTTGAAAAGCAGCAAAATTAATCTTATTCATCTAACAAAATACACACTTGAATAAACAAAACCTCCGTGTTGGGAGAAAAAACTAGACCGCCAGCAAGATATTTAGTTGAATCAAGAGCATATATTTGTTTTGCCACGAATTTGATTGCCTTCGTAAGAAAATACAGCTTGAGAGATTGTTTGTATTTCTAGAGACTGTTGGATGGTAATAGTGTTTGTTTGTGTATTAATTGATGCTTACTAATGGTATAACCATCCTTATAAAACAATCTCAACTGGGAACTAAAAATTAAAACTGTAAAACTTGAAATAAATATTTATTTATGCATGTTGTTCAGTATTTAAAATGTATGTATTAAAAGACATTCCAATCTCACGAGTGGTCAATTTTGCTGTGTTTGCTAGGGCGCTGTCCCCGGCAGCCAACACGCTATGGGTTTGAATTTGCGTTGGGCCTTAAAAATTTAAAATAATGCATGCTTTGTGAATTTATTTTTCATTAAACGTAAATATTTTCATAAGGAAATATAATAGTGATAAAATGAAAACCTGACTTTTATTAAAGACGTAAAATGGTTTTGTAGATAAGTTATAAATATGACGTGAGTTGTAGAGACAGTAAGACAGAGTAATACTTACAAAAATACTACAAAACTCAATTACTTTAGTCAGGAATAGTACCGGGAAAATATCTACTTTCTACTGGAAGCATAACTCAGCTGAGACATTCCAGGCAAAGTATAACTATTAATTAATATTCTTGTCACTAATACTTCCAAATAAGAAAAAAACAGTTATTTCTGAAAGGACATGCGAACTCCATTTTCAAACAAAATGTAATCAGTGGCTTCAGTAACACTAGCCACTCCCGAGAATGATACCTTCATTAACCTTAGATCTGGCAATTTAAAATTCATTTGCCCCCACCAAATCATATATTTTGAGGCAACCAAATGAGGCAAATAAAATAATTTAGTTTTAACAGCAAAATATTTTATTGCCCCTATACAAACAATTAATTTGATTGCGCCAAACAGATTTCCTTTGATTCAACAAAACTTTAATCAGTGTACGGTTCGTATGGTTCCGGGTTCTAAGCCCAGACAAGGCATTAGTGTGAATCTGTTTACTTTTGTAATGTCTTCCCACAGTGTGATAATGTCACTGTAAACCTCAAATAAACGTCTCTACTACGAAATAAACAAGAGACGTAAAAATTATCTTTAATTTTTAAAAAAGACCAGTAATTGTCAGATCTCACAACATTCGTTTCGTGTTCAAATCTCTCTCCAGAATAAATATTTCAACCTTTATATATGTGTTATTTATATACAGTGTAACAACCGCAAAACGAAATTTAAAATTTTTTTCGTGATTTTTAAAATCCGGAATTAGAGAAACGTAATTAGCAAACTTACGTAGATGTCAGGCGAATTCACATTAAGTTCTGTAAAAATTACGGTAGGTTCGTTGTTGAAAAATCAAAGTCCGTACCTTTACGGAGAGTTTTGTAGAATGTTTTAAAAGCACTTTTTTTTGCTGCAAAATTACGGATTTTTTTAACAATGGCTTTGGCAGAGGGACACACGTATCGCTGCGGCCAGCCCGGGGAATGGCCGAGTTGAGACAAGTTGTAAAGTGTGTGTGTGTGCGTGTGGGGGAGGGGGTCACGGGAACATAGAGAGTGGTGAAGCGGGAATAGTTGTAAGAGCCAGCAGCACAGAGCACTGACCGCCCGCCAGACGCACAGCTCAGGTAGAGACCGCACGGCGTTGCGGCCAGCCCGGGGAATGGCCGAGTTGAGATAAGTTGTAAAGTGTGTGTGTGTGCGTGTGGAGGAGGGGGTTACGGGAACATGGAGAGTGGTGAAGCGGGAATAGTTGTAAGAGCCAGCAGCGCAGAGCACTGACCGCCCGCCAGACGCACAGCTCAGGTAGAGACCGCACGGCGTTGCGGCCAGCCCGGGGAATGGCCGAGTAGAGATAAGTTGTAAAGTGTGTGTGTGTGTGCGTGTGGAGGAGGGGGTCACGGGAACATGGAGAGTGGTGAAGCGGGAATAGTTGTAAGAGCCAGCAGCACAGAGCACTGACCGCCCGCCAGACGCACAGCTCAGGTAGAGACCGCACGGCGTTGCGGTATGAGCACGTTGTCTCCTTGCAAGAACACGCGAGCACCAGACTCCAGCACCGGGCGTGCTCCTGTATCGAAGAAGACTCACGGGACTAACTCCGCTGCTGGCCTTCTGAGACGCACTCTACGTCGCTAAAGTTCACNCGAAGAAGACTCACGGGACTAACTCCGCTGCTGGCCTTCTGAGACGCACTCTACGTCGCTAAAGTTCACCTTCAAAATGTTTATTTGAATCTCTTTTTTTTTACTTGCGAGGCGTATTATGATTATGACGCCACTCTTTTACAATTTTTCGAGTTTTTTTTTTTTGAATAGTGTTCAAAAATTTTTCTCCAAAACTGTCCATAAAATTCGGGCACCTTGCTTCCCCAAAAACGGCCAGAAAACTCTATGAAGTCAAGTAAAAAAACCTCTCCGTAAATTCTTTAGTTAGTTTTTCTGTACTTACTGTCTAAAAATAGAGATTACGAAAACATTAACAATATTTTGTTATGCCGGTATTTCACTGTGTATAAAACAGAAATATTAAGAAGTAGGAGTGAGACCTGAACACCAAACTAAGGTTTCACAGCCACTCACTACGATCTTCTTACAACAAACTACGACATATATGTGTCATTCCTATAAAGGAGACATGAGTAACTCGCTCAGGTGCTGGCTATGTTTGAGTGTTTCAGAGTGTTGCTAGCAGTTAGAACACCTGGCGCTTCTTCTTGGTGTTTGAAGGAGTAGGTCCAAGTAGCAGCGATGTCGTAACTGCCACGATGATTGGCTGCGTGCAGCGGCGAAGGAAGCTTTGCGTACTCTCGGAGTGGTTGGACCTCTAAACCCCCAGCTACACTGTAAAAGCCTAGTAAACTTTCTAAGCTATGATGCAAGTTCTTAACCGATGCACAGTATACAAATGATACCGCACATCAGGCTGCAAATGTAGGAACGTGTATCGTCGTTACTATACACTGTTGATGCTTTCCCTATGTAGTTGATACTTTCCTGAGAAAATTAAAGAAATCCACCATATACGTAAGGGGGGAAAAAAACTTTATCGTACGCGTTTTCTCGGTATACCTAAACACTGATGAGGTAAATTTGCAAATAATTTCTTACGGTGCATATAAAATAGACTACGAAGATGTTCCGTATTTCAAATTTATGAATTTCAGCTCCGGTTTTAGTCATTACGGACGAAATATCCGTATTTTAACTGAGAATTCCCTTAACGATGTCCCGGAATAAATAAAAATACGTAATATTGAACTTATTACTATAGGATATTGACGGTAAAGCGAGCACTTTTGAAAGCCTTTTCACTTGGAATATCAATCAATAAATATAGTATTTTTTAGCTTTTGATGTTAACCTCCGAGTTATGTGGAATATACTCACTATGTTTATTACTTACATGGCAATATTCATTTACGAAGGTGGTTAAAGGATAAAAAGTTGCTGAAAGAAAACAGTAACTAGGTCCTCAAAAGTGCTCACTTTACCTTCAACAGCCTAAATTATTATTTATGTGAGGTGCGGTTCGCAGACGCCTCCACTAGGCAGTGTGATGGTGGTGCGTTGATACAGTGGAAGCAAGGGGGCTGGGGAGGGGGAGGAAGCATGCAGACATGCAGATGCTCGTAGGAGCCGGAACTTGTAGCCGCCGTGGCGATTGTATGCAAATGCGCGAAGCAGCGTCCTAGCGCCGTTTGCGCCACTTCTCCTCTGCCTCCTCGTACACCGCGCTCGCGGTGTCGCAATCATCTCCCTGACTCCGAGAATATACCACGCCCTCTTATGGCTTCCACTCCCACCACGCCATCTCTTGCTCGCACCAACTACAATATTACACTACGGAATCGCATGCTTATAGGCACTTCACGGTTAATTGAGCACTTATAAAAACAACCTTAAAGAAATCGTCATTGACCTTACCTGCATTATTATAACAGTCACACTGGTTGGCATGCACCCGGTAACGCTGGTAATGATGGAGAGAGAATAGTTACAGGTTTACTGTAGGTAAACATTTGTAATTATTTAAATAATTTTTTTCTAAGGCTTTGTAATTGCCGGAACAAGCAATTTTTTTAAATATTTGCATTTATAATAATTTTACAGTTCCGCTTCCACGACGCATGAATAAAGCGATTAGGACCAGGAGATATCTCAGCAAACAATGGAAAGCCGACATCAGGCCGGCCGTACCGGGATTCAAACCCTTGCTTTGCGGAACGCGAGTCCGAAGGATTACTATTATTTATATATGCACAGTTTACCGAAACATACAGACAAAATTACTTCACATAAATGCATCCACATCGACATCAAAGAGCAAGCTATATCCTTTCCTCTCGTAGTCTTCTTTACTGAGCTTCTTTCCGTAATGATGGGGCCGTAGTGAACCAGTGGCTAGAGCGCTCGCGTCCCACCCAGGCGAACCGGGTTTGATCCTAGCTGGGATCGCTCCCGGATTTTTTCACGTGCAAATCTGCCGGACGATACCGCTGGTCGGATGGTTTTCTCGGGGATTTCCCGTTTTCCCCCGCTCTTGCATTCTGACTCTGCTCCATGTTCACTTCACCCTCGTCGGCTCTCAAGATCGCAGTGTTAAAAACCGCTCATATCCCTCGACTTTCCGTGATGATTTTAAACTTTATTACGAATTATAAAGTTGCGAATGCACTTCTTGATACTGTCTTATTATTCGTCTCCGGTAATACTAGCAAAACAGTTCACGGCGTAACAAAGTATCTGCATTTTTCTTTTACGTGCAAGATATATCGTACTTCAGTGACAATTTTGAATAGCGTGTACCACTTTATAACGCGCTCCTCATGTTGTACAGTTAGGCGCATTGTTCCACTGAAAACCACTCTCCTTCTATAGTATATTCGCGGTTTCTTCAAACTTTTTGATTCAAACCTTGGTAAAATTCACCCCATGTATGACGTGTTTAGTTTTTTTCTTCTAAATATGTCTTGTATCCCAGAATTATATATTTGTGTTAGCGTATACCTCATTTTTGTTTAAATAAAACTCTGACTTATATTTTATCTATCAATTACAACAGTTAATTTATAATTAATATCAATTAAACAGGGAGAAAGTAGGCGTGTGGGTAACGGCTAGTAATAAATAGTTCTAATGTAAAATATTACTACGCTGAGAGCTCACCGGTGTGTTGTCACTATGGTGCATTTTTTCTAGATTCGGTTACGCTTTGTTTTTACGAGGCGGAGGAATATCCTGGAAGTAGAACTTCAGTAGGGCTTCAGAGAAGTTCGAAGTCACCACGAATGTACAACACTCCCAATTTCCGGTGGCACGACAAAACGCACCGCTCTATTAACATTACAGTGGTGTCCAACGTTTTATTTATTTATTTTTTCAAGAGTCCGCAACTCTTATTTCTGACATGCCCGCGGGCTGCAAGCGTTAATATCACAATAACTTCAAATAGCTAGATGAGATTGCAATACTTATGACGCAGTTATTTAGTAGTATAATGCATTATTTCATGACATAAAATACGCTAATTATAGAAGATTACCCACACATCGAAAGGAATGACTCTTTGTTTCGATACGCGGGCTGGTGTCTGTTTTCCAGAAGCGAGCCCACGGACCGCGCGACGTGCAACTGCAGACCGCGGGCTGTGTTAAAAGAACCACGGTCACGTGCTCAGTTGTTCGACGGACGTGTCAACACACATGCGAGAGCTAGGTCGGCACGCCGGTCTCCCCCTACGACTGCGTGCTGTATCCGATCCCGGACCCTCCCTCGCTTGTGGTGCACGTCGCGTTCCTTGCCTACGCCGGGGGAGGTTTCCTCCGTGTGCTTCCGTGTTATCCTCCAGCACGCATTCTGCGGCTGCACTGTCCTATGGTCACTCGACGGAAGTCTCAGCTCCACACACTCTGTGCTAGTATCATAGGCTGTTTGTTCACGGCAAACTGAGCGCTTTTGAAAGACCTGCATAAGATCTATTTGTATGCACGCTGTGTATTCTTCCACCACATGCCAAATCAACATTGCAATGTTCCTGATCGTTTTGTTCATGTGTCTGCCAAGTGAAACTGTGAAATTATTACAAAAGTAAATATTTCACAGATTTGTATATTTTTACATTTATATTCACTAAAAAGACAAAATGCAAAATAAATAATCTCAGTATTCAAAAAATGTTTGTAAAACACATTTAATTTAACGTTAAAAAACTGAGCTACTTTTTCATCTGTCATTACCTGGGCACATTCCACTCACTGTACCCTCTAAAATAAATGTAGACAGAAGCAGTAACATTCTTAGAATGTTTATTTCAAAAGTGTTCAATTAAGTGTGGAAAGCTCATAAGGCACCATTTCAAGCTTATAGTAAGGTTATTTTGGGTTTGGTATGAGGCTCGGTTGAAAAAAATATCACATCTCTCAATTAGCAGAATAAAAATAAGAAAATGTTTCGGTGTTTGAGTGGTGAATGTTCTTCAGCATCTGCTATTAGTTTCAACAGACTTAAAGCATTAACATTTTCCCAGGAACCATCGTTACAGGGAATATTGTTTAGAGTATTTTGCAAGTACCAAGGAATTGTTTTTACTGCAAGTCGAACACACTTGTAGATGCAGTATTTATGTTTTTTCGAAAGTGAGAAGGTAAATAATTTCTGGCGCTTCTACCACGCCCGTACCCATATGCGATATGCATATGCACACTTAGCATCGGTGCCACAGCACAAACATTTCTATGCAGATGCATATGTACTTGTGTTATACGTAGTACAAGTGGGATAGATGGTCCAAAGTGATATTAGCTTATTTTTGACCGGGAAATCTTTGTATGAGTGGTATAGAGGTCAGCATTGTTTTACTTAGCACTGCTATTTCCTTGTCGCAATTCATTTCACAAATACACTTCTGTGAAGAGGAAATGTTTTATTTATAGCTGAATACATATTGATAGTTTATAAAGGATATGGGGCTTTGTAAAATGTAACATAATTTGTTAGAAGAAGTGACCGACGCATTCTTTATACATAATGAGTATAAAAGAATACCCCAACATTGAAGGTCTATAAAATCAAAACCAAACAACATACAACCTTGATTGACCAATCAAATGAACCGTAGAACCCTAAAGTTGGTTGAGCATACGTTCATAAATGTTCAATGTGACCACCATGAGCGGCCCTAACGAAATCTACGTGATAATCTAACTCGTTCCACGCTCTTGTCATCATGTCCGGTGTTACAGTCACAGTGAACATTTATGAATGTAAGGTAAATAAACGTCACGGTTCCACGGTTCATTTGATTGGTCAACCAAGGTTGTAGGTTGTTTGGTTTTGATATTATAGCCCTTCAAAGTTGGGGTGTTCTTTTATATTCATCCTGTATAAAGTGCACTTTCTGACAATGCCTTGCAACTGTTTTTATAACTAATTCCTTTTCTAACTCAACTGGGGTTTTGTAATTCACAAACATTATGACATCCCACAGGAAGAACTCGAGTGGACACTCCGGCAGGAAGTGCTTTTGAATATTAATTTGTTAATCTGGAAACAGTTTTTTGTCAGATTTAATTGTGCTCTATATACTACACATTTTTTCCAAAACGTTGACTACTTTTATATCGAAAACTATAGAGTGTATCAAGACATCCTGTATGTGATGATTACCATACCGCATTCAAACATTTTGTCAGTAGTCGAAACCCGCGAAATATATCAAGTAGTTCAAACTTTAATCTTTAATTTTGGTTTGAGAAATGCGTGCGTTGCGATACTTTCCCGTTATGCGCAGAGAAGAACTGGGCCGGAAGGATGTTTAAATTTGTTTGGTGTTTATTGCCGCAAATAGTTCCACACAAAACGAATCATTTCTAGCGAACTATTTTTCTTGTTGACGACGTAACGTGGCGGCGAGGAGAAGCTGCGATGGCACGGTTCTCCAGAAATAAGTCGTGAGTATTTCTCTCCCTGGAGGCGGAAGACAATGACGAGGGAATTACAAATCTGCATCTTTTCTCCCGCGGGCAGGCGTGGGAAATCTGCTGGCTTCCATTTCTCCGCCGGAGATGGATGAACTCGACACGAGGAAGCGGTCTTGATGGGAGAACGTTTCCGGCTCCGAAGGCCCNCCCCCCCCCATCTCCTGCTACTCTCAAGTAGAACCTTCCCCGCCATCAAGGCATTCTGGTTTTTATAGCTTGCTTTTAATAAAAAAAACAAAAAACATCTCGAAAGTACTCCTAAACCCAACTAGGCATTGCAACCGCACTACAGATATAACTACGAACTCGTATTTACGTCACAATATTAATTATGCCCAATATGTGCAGAATTATTATTGCGATGTAATTATGAATTCGCAGTTCCTTTATCCAGTCTGTACTATAGTGTAAGTCAATAGCTATTTGGGTGTAGGGGTACTTTCGGAAATTCATTCTTTGAAAATATAAGCAAGGTAGAAAAACAGAGAATTCCATTAACGATTGCATTTTAAAGATAACTGTTTGAAACAAAAACTTTTCCACGTGAAAGTTCTTAAAAAATGCTGTCTCATAAAAAATTTCGCTAATTTTTATGTTTAGTATTTTTTTACCTGACATTTTACTCATTAAAATTTACATTTTACAAAATAAATTATGAATGAATGGAATTTTTTTTAAAATTTCTTTACATGGCAGTATTTTCTACGAAAGTTGCGCTGAGCAGTTATTTTGTTCGAAACTGTTATTTTTAAAACTGTTGCATTGAGAAGTAATTTCTTTAAAGGTGATTCCGTATTTAAATAGGGTGGCTGCAGACTTAGTAGGCAGTGGTGCCCTTATGCAATCATATATGAATGAAATGTGTGCATCTCCCAGGCGTATTTAACGCTGGAGGTTATGGCCATCCAGTTCTTTTCAACACATTTTGAATAAATTACGTAAGAATGGCAAACTTCCAGCACCCCTTTCTTTGCCGCACGAGTGTTCCGATACATACTTGACTGGAAAATTTAATTTTTAGAGATTTTAATGTGAAAAACAGTAAATACTTTGCGACATTTTGATTTGATGCGTGAGGGTTACATGCTTATGTGATGCATCATAACATAACATCGGAGATAACCATCCCCGACGGATGACGCAGATACAGGTACAACAGTGCGCACCATAGACTAAAGACGACGTGGACCGATTTTCGTCTTCTGCGCATGTACCCAACATTGACCTTCCCCACGCCAATACAACTGTCAATGTCACAAAATAAACACTGGCGATAGTGTTTGTTTACACTTAAGGTAAAAAAATAAAAGTAAAGTCATTTATGTGAATGAAATACTTCTAACAGTTTCAATTTAATTTAATTGCATTAAGAATTAGTTAGTGTTATTATACAAAGACCTCGAATATGTTTATATAAACAGTGTCTTAACCTCAAATGCTATCCACATTGTGTATGATAGTCGTGTTGGCAGAAAATAAGTCCAATGTTGGGACACGGAGAGTAGCTGCTGCGCATCTCGGGTGCGCACTCTACATCATTTCCCCTACGGGCAGCGTTCCAAAACGTTACTCTGCGATTAAACTTCTATTTTTGCCAGTTCCAAAACAATTATAGAACATTTTTTACTGGCTCTTGTCGGTGTACCAAAACGGCAGGGTAATAACTCTGAACCTCTTGTCAGAGTAAAACTTTTACACGCACTGTTTCGGCGAGAAAAGAAGGATAAACTGAAAATGTCGGGAAGTTTAGTTATAACTAAACAAACTGAAAGAAAATGTGGACATTGTGGTTGTGGCGGTAGCTTGCAGACCCATGAGACCGGGAACTACTCTCCAGTGGAAAAATTATTTCAAAAAGCAGAGACCTCCTCGGGTCAGGTGGTAGGGATGCAATTACATTGGTTTGGAAATGCAATTGGTAACAGTTTTAGTTTTCCATGTATATTTGGGGTCCACAATATGTCAATTATTTTACAAAATTGCCCCATTATCAAAATTTGTAGTAATATACGAGACATGGTCAGTGGTCACCCAAAAAATTACAAAATTATTATTTAAACACCCATAAAAATATTTACATGAACGAACCCTCAGTTATACAGAGAATTTCTCCTGCATAATACAAATTGTAACTATTAAATTATATAAATTTATGAAATAAACTCTGTAGGGAAAGTTTACATATCTTTTCTATAACATAATTAAGCAGCCCCCCCCTCCCCCCAAGTGGAACAGAGTTCCGTTCTACATAAGCCTTCCTCTTCTTCTCTTTCGAAATACGAGAAGCCAAACCTTACCTCTCTTCCAAGTTTCGCTCTCGAACATTCTGCCACGTTCATGAAGAGCAAACAGCGCTACGGTGACGTCACATGCTGCACGGATGCCTCCAGANGCCCGCCTTCAGTCTAGCATCAGCTCGGCGAGGGCGGAGGTGCGAGAGATAGAGTACGACGGGGGACTCACACTCAGGTAAGACTCCGCGTCCACGTCGACAGCAGTCAATCCACGTAGTTTCTCGTAGAACAGCAAAATAGCAAGTGTTTTCTGAGAGAGGCGCTCGCGTGCATTTGACACCGTCACATGGTTACAGGAACAGACGGGAAAATTGCAAATAACGATTGATAAAATTAGTATTTTTTTTAAAGTTAACTTGTATAACGTTTGCGTTTTTGGATATTTTGTTTATAATTAAATTAAGCAAATATTTATATTTATATTTATAATACATTTTTTTTTAAATAATGCATTTTGGGGACGTGATAATGTCTCCTGGAATTTATATCGGATGCTAAATCCGTGCATATTTGTAACCACAGCATGGTATTTACATCCTGCTCGTTACAAAACTGTAATAACTCCTGCTTTCCTCTGCTGTTGCTCTGAGTTACTTTATTTTTCTCTCGGAGCAAGGTTTTGAAACTGCGTCCTGCGGTGCACACACAAGGCCTAGCTGCGGCTTCCGGCGGAGCTGGCAAGGGCAGGTCGAGGGCAGCGACGGAAACAGCGAGGGTGTGTCGCAACAGTAGTTCGCGTAGCTTGCCCTCTCCGCCTGCTGCCGGGGTGAACAGAACATCTTCACCACGCGACCCCCACCTTGCGGTCCTCGTCGTAAGTCTGTCCGACAAGACACGCCCCGCCGGCTAACAGGGTCGCCAGTTGTGTCCGCACGTCACGCAACGTGAGGGACATTTGAAACATCGTAACAACGAGACGATGCGGACATTTGCCAACATATTGCAGGCTGCGGTATTTACGATGTCATTATGTTTCAGTGTTTAGATGCTGATGCCTTCACAATATTGACTGTCTTGGGAAATTGCGGGTGTTGGAACATAGTAGGCGTGACTTTAGAAAACTATCTAGTATATGGTGGGACCGCGGTGGATGAGCGGTTAGACTGCTTGCCTCGCACCAAGGCTAATCGGGTTCAATCCCCGGCCGGATCACTCCTGGATTTTTGCAAGTGGGAATCATGCCGGACGATGCCACTGGTCAGCGGGTTTTCTCGGGGATCTCCCGTTGCCACCGCCCTTGCATTCCGGTGCTGCTCCATGATCAACTCACTTCACCGTAATTGGTTCTCAAGACCTAGATGTTAAGAGCCGCCCAGACTCTACCAACTGTCTCCGGCTTCCTAAACCGGTGCTTTACAAATCTGAGTTATCTGGCGATGTTACATAACAGTTTGGCAAGCTTACAAAGGAACTAGGGATAGGAGAACTTCGCGAGTTCAATGACCTGTAGGCTAGACTCCTCAGTCGTGTCCACCCGAGCCTCTCATTGGCTGCTGCTCCAGAGAGTAGCCAGTGTTACTCCTCACCTGGCAGTATGACATCTGCTATTTGTTTACTTGCAAGTCTGCTATTGGCTCAGAGTCATCCAGCAAACTATGATCCAATTGCAAAGGTGACTTCAGTGGACACGTGTCGGACGTCTATCTTATCCTCAAATTAATTTGCTAAATTTTCCTATCCCTACCTACGACAAGGGGTACCATTCATTGGGAATGGGATTTGCATCATTAGAAGATGGAGGATGCAAGTTGATTATGTGGATTTGATAAGAATATACGTCACTATAGCTTGATCGTATCAACATACACAATACACGCCCACGCTTCGAATCTTGACGTTGGATTTTTCGCGTAGGTAATCTTTCCGAGGTAGCTCAGTTAAGCTAAAATGACCATGCGAAAGTAATAATATTTGAGAAAACTCTAATCTTTACCTAAATTATTCTTGAGCATGTTCTTTTGTTCACTGAGTGCTAATTTTTCCTTTTTGTCATAACCAAATTAAATTTAATATTTATGAAATTTTAATGTAACTGAGTACTAAAGGCAGAAAAGGGGAATATCGTTTGAATGGAAAACATTTATGGTCCCGCTCAATGTCGTTAAGCTAATCGGAGTTATAGTTGCACACTAAACAAACTGACAACTAAAAACGACTCACACCGATGACTCAATTGTAATTCGAACACAAAACATCGTGTTCAGAAGGCATGGCGAAGATCATAACTACTTGAGGTGCCAGACAAGTTTAGGGAAAGCTGACGCTATAATCTTATCGGAAAAAAATAATGTTTTCAGTTCATAGTAACTTCAACGAAATAAAAACTGAAGTAGAAAACGAAAACTGAAGGAAAGTACTTGCTTGATGGCATGTATAGTCTATTTGCGGTTCCTTCACACATTTTTTAATCAAAACTTTGAAAAATCACCATATGCATGACGTCATTGGTTGTTTCCTAGATACTTAATGGGTCACAAGCATTTTATTCTTCTGTTAACATAAGAGTATGTTATTTTTAGTTGAATATAATTTTTATTTATACTTTATCTATAAATTATAATATTTGATTAATAATTAATATGAATTAAAACAGTGAGGAAATAAGTGTTGGTAATACCTAGCAAGAAATAGTTCCTACGAAACTTATTGTTACACTGAGTGCTGACGAATGCGGTGCGTGGTCTCTGAGGTGTAGTTCCCTAGACTCGGTTAAGCTTTGTTTGCAAGAGACGGAGGAATATCCTGGAAGTAGAGATGAAGCAGGGCTTCAGGAAAGTTGGAAGTAACCGTGAATGTACTATAGAGAGTGCGGCCAGTGGTTGCCGAGCCATTACTTGAACTAGCGGAGATAATTCGCGAGGAAGTTGCAAGTGTCATGTCAGGAGGACCAGACAATGGGCAGGCGACCTCGAGGAATCCAGAAATAAGGTCGCGAGAGTCAGGACTTGGCGGGAAGGCTCTTGTTAAATGGGCTGCAAATTATCCGCCCGACACAATCCGACATCTCGAGGAAGATCCAAGCGCGTCCATCTGATAATGGCGTCGTGTTCCGGGCCGACCGGGAGAAAAAAAAATGTTAGGTGAACGCTACGCAAGAAGCTGTAAAATAAAAATCTACCCTGTGTGTTCGCTTGTGGATGGCGAGAGCTCCTCCATTGCTGTGCCAACGTCCCAGTGACGAGCCCGCAGCAAATACTGTTCACGGGAGAGTTAGTACTTCTGAAACGAACGTTTGGAAGAAAATCACTGCCCCTGAATCGGCTCTCAAAACCTCGATGTCACGAGCCGACCAGATCTCTTTACTCACTGCCCATGCAACTACACACTCATATGCTGCTATGAAGACTGTCATGCAATTTAGTTTTCCTACGCTACCCTAGTTTATTTCCGTTCTGGGTGCTTTACATAGGGAATTTGACAAAAAATCTTCATACACTAAGGCTATTATTTTTAATCTGGTTACTTGCAATAATATATTAGCTACACTATTTACGAATGTATTTCATCGTTAATTCATTTCAACCACGAAAGTCATAATTTATGTATTTAAAATAGAGGTACATAAAATAATTTATAAAAAATATTTGTAATAATTGTTCCTAGTTTTATATTACACATAACCAGACAAATTATTGTGATGATCTTGCTTATTGAATGATATTTCACGAAATGTGCTTTCTGAAGCAACCAGAATTGAAATTCACTTAAATTTTGATCAAAATATACTCCTACTAATTTATGAAAAACATTCCAATTGAAAAAATTATAGCGACATATTTTACAGCCTTACCAAATACACGATTTATTCTTTCGTATCCAACATAAATTGCACGTTTATAACAACTTTGATAGAGTGTGTAGTGTTTTTTTAATAAGGTATGTACGTTATACAGAGTGATGCAGAACTCCATTGAAAGCCACACTCCTTCAACAACAAAGGCGAGAATACCATTTTACGCTCTCGGCAGGTACAGTGGAGTTAGCACCAACATTTGAGAGAAATATAGCTCAATTGGAGAGCAGCCATATAGGAAGGAAATATACTTGATTTAACAACAGAAACAGCCAGTGAATAACAGACACCAGTTCGAATGTAAAACTAACTTTTAAGTGCAACGTAAAAGAAACTGAAGAAGTAGTTTATAATCGGCAAGTTTTTGGTAAACATAACCACCCATTTGAACTTCCCTGAAAGTAGACAAACATTATACAACGTAAAGCTGCGACAGTGTTTGCGTCTTTGGTTTAAATATTTAAATAATTTTTAATACTCCGTAAATAACATTACCACGCCATGCACACATATTCATTAAAACTTCGTTCTCTTGTAAATCACAGTGGTCACGGCAATAAACATCATCGAACGTACAACCTCATTTCAGATTCCTTACGTTCTTCTGTACGCATGTGTTCAATTGGAGATTGGGAGTGTATTGTGTGATCCTCTTACGTGATAGGTTCCCGCACCTGTGTCATTGGAGGGCGGGACCAAGCCGATGCCTGTCCACACTCTTTCACAGCAGACTACTTCGCGTACAGACTGGATTTACAACATAATATCTGCTGCCAAATTTATGGAGGCGCCAGCAATTTTAGATGCGTGAGTAGATGGGGTTAGTTAAATTCGTAACAGGATGTTGAAGCACTTCAACCATAGTTATCCTTACTTTAGCGGGATATGCTTCATGATTGTTATAAATTCTTGTTGCACTTTTTATCTGAGATAAAAATTAAACGGAAATGAATATTATTCTTTGCAAAAAAACCTACGTATGAAACGTTAAGGCAGTACCGATAAGTAGGGCCGGTGACTTTTCGCGTAAAAATCAGAGCACACAGTAGACTGCAATACTATATACACACCTAAGCTGTTGTTATACCTCCATTGGCTGCTGGTGCCGTATCCGTCTTTGACCAAGCCACTCGGGACTAAGTAACTCCGACACTGAACCTTCGTGATTCGTGCGCAAACGGTTAACACGGGCCAGAACATTTTTTAGCCAATCAAAGAAGCTGGACGACCCTACAGTGCTTTGAACTGTATCTTGTCTCGAAATTGTTTCGCGATATCACTGCCCCTATCAATAAGTAATCATTAATATACTTTAAAAATACAATTTTGAACAAATTACTTTTGGTTTTAAATGCGGGATATTACTAAACCAAAATTCCGGATACTATTGTAAATAAATAATTATGTTCAAAATTAAAATAAAAAGTTACTAAAATTGATGGAGAATGTATTGTTTCAATTATAAGATACAATTTTGACGAATATTTAATAATGGAATGCAGACATGAAAAATACACTTTTTTCGGATACTTAAGAATGTTCGTCTTAACGTAAGCCTTTAAGCCGGAAATAAAAATCAACGTTATTACACCCAAAGTGAAAGTAATAGGACATAAATATGAAAGAGGCTTTAATTTCAATCTCCATATAACGTGTAATACTGAGTACCCCTTTTTTCTGAACAAAGAGAACGTTCGCTAACTGGATGTAAAATCAAATATTTTAATTGACTGAGACACTGTGGCAGGTGACTGACACTGTTATTTATAGTCTGCTATTTGCGACAGGTAATTATGAACAGGTAATGTTGTGCAACGATAAGAAACGCCAAATCATCGCAACTGTCATTTAACATCGATCGCATGCAGTGATAGAGCCATTGAGAAACCCAATTATCTTAAAAAAAAAGCGTTCACAGATTAATAATAAAGGTTGAATATAAAAAAAAAAATTATAACCTTGACATTAAAACATCCGGTTAGGTGCGACTTAAAAAGTTAGTTTGTAGCATCGCCAAATGCGAAGTTTCATGCGACTCTATTTGACGAAGCAAACAAATGTAGTTTTTGGTTTGTAGCGGATCAGTATCCCACTTTCGAACATAAACCAGATGAGAACATCAATTCTATCATATACTTAGAAGGATCAAATAGTAAATATTTCCATGCAAATTTGAAAACACTACTATAAGGGTTATTGAATACTAATTACGTAATTATGCAATACTACATTCGAAATGTGTCGTTACAAAATGATATTAAGTGTGTACAAGAATTTAATAACCACTGCGTGTGACCAAATTAGATACGAGAATACCGTTTTCAGAGTGGCTGGATTAAGAAGTTTGCGTTTTATTAGTGAAGCTGTTTGGTATTATCGAGACAGGAAAAGATTTCTTCTAAGAATGTTTATAACGAGGATTTATTATCAGATATTGTTTCCTGTCTTCAAGTAGTTATAAAACGTCACTTGACCTAAAATATAAAGAGAATTTCTTGTATACCAACAAGGGCAGGGGAACATTACGAATTAAACTAAACCCAAACTTACACCTGAAATGTTGCAGACAGACAGTAGCCACGCTGTACTTGTGATTCGAACCCAGGACTTGGCACATCACTAGCTAGAAACCCAAATCACTACGTCGCTGGAGCTGGATAGATTGGTTTTGGAGCAGAAAATAAATAAACAAAAATATATGTAAATAAACACAAAAAATACCCTATGCACAGCAACAATAAATAAAAATAATTTAAGTTACAAAGGTATACTGCAACACAGCATCAAGTCTTAAGCGCTTCATATTACTTGATTTTGCGAAAAGATATACTCTGTGACCATCTTCCATTGTAATTCTTCTTTTAGGAAACATACTGCACAAGCAGTCATCATTGGCGGCAATAACAACATTAAAAGTTCTATAAGCAAGAATGCCATTAGGTTCAAAACTAGTGATGTTTTTTTTTTTTTGCATTCTGGTATTCTGAATATTTTGGTTGAAAAATAATAGCAACTTCCAAAAAATATATAGTGCCAGATAAAGTAGCTTCCTCGAAAAGTCCAAAGTCTATTCTCACATTAACTACACCGAAAGCTTCATCTGCTTCAAAAACCCTGCCCTGAGCAAATTTTCCTCTTCCTTAATGAAGGGTAATGGATGTCGTGTGCTTCACGATTCTCTAGTCTACCTTAAAAGAAAATTAAAAGTCAAAGATAGCACTGTCATGGATTGGCTTTATGCAAGTGGATTTGCCTCCAAGCACACGCTCATGGGGTGCCACAAATGCGTAAAATACAAACTAGTCGCGCGGTTTGTTTACCAAAATAACCATCGATCAACTACTGCAACGCTAGAAATAAAAACCAACTGAGGAATTGATTCAGAAGTGAACCAGTTGAGAAGAGCAGTGGTTTGTGGTTCTATTTGGGCAGTGTTTGTACTGATTGTTGAGCTAAATAATGCTTCAAGATGAGGAAGCATTTATATATAGACTGACGTCAGTTTGTTGGCAAAATTTTAAGAAATTCGTTGGGGACGACGTGGAGCTGCAGAAAAAAGAGTGGGGTTGTACTAAATATTGTTAAATAAAGAGCAGGTAACGGTCTTTTTTTATATTTTAACATCTTAATTGACAAATATTTATATAATAAAACATTTTATTAATGGAACATACTGGCCGTCAAAATCTTAAATAGATTAGCTGTGGACATTAAATTGTGCACCACATTGAGGTTATCGGTGCACGCTTTATGTTGATAATAAATGAAGCATTGCACTTAACATTTATTGGTTCATTTATAATTGTATTTTATAAATTTAATATGTGGTGCAATCTCAGCAATAGTTACTGCCTGAATTATATTAGTGATCAATGATCATAACGTTTGAATATAACATGACTCCATGTTATGACCATTTTCACCATTCACCCATGGTCGTAACATGGTTTGTTCAATAAAGTGATCCCCACTCCTTTTTTCCTGAATATCTTTTCTTTGTATATATATTTCAAGTCCGGCAACGTTGCGTGTCAGTGCTCTTAAGTAACGGAACTGAAGCGTGCTGGCCATGACGGCAACCTTGAAACGTTTCACGTGCAACATTGTCGGCGGACACAAAACTCAGTTCAAGTGGCGACATTGCCGTTACTCAACACTTATGAGCTTGTCATTCTCGACAGCGAGGTCGTCAGAGACGGAGCGAGTTGCTAAGAGAAGCAGGAGCGAGGGAGGAACCCGCCTTGATCTGTCGCACGGAACTAACCCAGCACTCGCCTGGAGTGAGTTTGGAAAACCACGGCAAACGGAAGCCAATATTGCTGGACCGGGTTTCGAACCCAGGTCCTTCCGAACCACTGCGCCACCTCACTCAATCCCTGGCGTAAGGCAGCGAAGACAAATACTGTGGCCGAAGCTGTTAATAGCAATCCAGTGAGCAAAAATATGTTATATCTTACATTTTTGCTACACAATATCTGAAAATAGTTTTATTCAAATTTAAAAACTACGTTAAAGTATTTTACAAAACCGATTACTTGAACTATTGGACTCTTAAACTTATAAGCTGGGCCACGCGAATTGCAAAATCTTACATAACAAACTGTTTGTCTATAGTGGGAAATACCACAAAAATTGTTTTCTTTGCAACAATTTTTATATTAAAAGTAGTGAGAATTGGAACTCCAATAGCAAGAGAACATAACATCAGCAAGTACGATTTGCAGGAAATGTCAAGTAGAGAGGCAATAATAATTACCAGGGTCCTATGTACGAAAACAATAGTACTAATGTAAAAATATATATTGTTAATGTTGTGAACATTAATTTCAGCTACAAAATATTGACTTCCGTGGCTACATTTGATGTGCGTAAAATCAGTTAAAAAAATTTGTAAACATTAACACTAATATTTATTATATACAACCAGAGTAATTAATATGATAAAGACTATGAAATTAATGGAAGGTTTTAATATGATTCCTGAAGCATCCAGAATGGAAATACACTAAAAGTTGATCAAATCTAACTTTTTAAACATTTGAATAAATAAATCGAGCAATACATTTACAGTGTTGCAAAATAAATGCATTCTTGATTCATATGCGACGTAAATTGCAGTGCATGTACAACTTTTAAATGAGTTAGGCTTGTCGTATAGTCCCGTCTGGACATGGGGAGGCATGGCATTGCCATAGGAACTCCGAGTACTGCAATATGCATTCCCGGGAAGCTGCATTGCTTGAAAATGAGATATTTTATAGTAGGATATTATTACATGCAATGAAAGCCAATGAATTAAAATACAGAAGCTGCTTTGTACTTCTCTCCTTCCCCTTAAGGAAAATGCGCAGTGAAGCCACAGAACTGCGGTTTTTAACCATTTTCTCAGTTTTTCTCTCTTAGAATATATTTAATACGAAAAATGTAAAAAGTGGCGAATGTAGATAATAATATTTTTCAAATCTTTTCTGAAAAACTCGTATTCTCTGAAAGTTTAATTAATGAGACACGTGTGTACGCACAAACATTGATTTTACAGTTTACTAGACTGTTCCCGTAAGGGGTCATCTTACCTGGAGCTTCTCGGAAGCAAATGGGAAAAAAAAACAGAAATCTTACTAAACAGTAGTTATATTTTTAGCAGTCTTCGTACATTTTCCAGATGTAATACAAGATCAACCTCAGTGTGTATAAACAATCACGATCACTTTCGCTTCCTATGTACACAATATTTTTTTTAACACTATTCAGCTTTTGTATTACCTACAAGTATGTTGTGCAACTTTGTATTATTTTCCTGTACTCTGAAAGTTGTGCAGTTAATTTAATTGACTTGAAATTCCAACCTGATTACATAAATATAGTTTCAGTTTTCCTCTACTAGTAGAACTGTCTCCTTCCCTGTTAGTTTCACGGTTACAAATTTCTAGCGGCATAAACACAAGTTACATATCGTAGGTACTAATAATATTTAATTAATTCTCACAATTTTGGCGTAAACATGTGTTCAAATAAAACTTGTTCTAGGAAACACATAAATTAAAAACCGGTTTTCGCGTTCTTCATTTTTTTCCTAATTTGAGACTCTCTTAAGATAAAATTCCCGTTTCCCCTTTTCAAAATTTGACAGCTCGAAAATCCCACGAAATGGGAAACTTCTCACGAGTTGTCATCACTGATACAGTTTAGAGTCTCGGGTATTCTCGTGGTGCTACCGAAGGACTGGTCGCGGGACAGCCAATCAGCTGGCGGCCTCGGGGTCGCAGTGCTCATGTCTGTGTCATAGAGTAGATAAACACACAAAGACGATGTGGCGTGGCGTGGTGGTTCCTCTCTCTGATTGGCTGCGCGAGTCTCTGGCTGCGAGCCTTGTATCTGATTGGCTACTGCAATCTGGGCTGCCCGCTGGCGAGCATGCTATAGCCTATTCGCGGTTTCCTCACACTTTTTGAATCAAACCTTTGAAAAACTGCACCATCTATCACGTTTTTGTTTGTCTCCTAATTATGTATCACAAGCGATTTACACTTGAATTATAGTCCATTCACGGTTACTTCATGCTTTTCTAAAGCCCTGCTTAATTTATACTTTATGTTACCGATTACGTATCCTTCCGCTGCACGTAAACATAACCACTGCCACGTGATTTCTACATTTCTACATGCTTTGTTTACTGTTTACAACTGTCCAAAGAATCCTGTCATATTTCAAAAACCATATTCACAATTAAGGCCTATAACTATATTTAGGTCAGCTTTATGACTTTTTAACAATGTCTATATTTAAGATAATTCTTACGGTTATTCTTTTACATTGCTGACATATTGGTTTTACACGATATAACACAATACACATAACACATGTTAATATTTTTCCGCAACTGTGTTTAACCATGTTACAACTGTAGGGGAAAGAACTGTAGTATTTAACCTTTTTTTATAGATGTGTGTTGGGTTATTTCGTTGAAAGTACAGTCTTACGGAATAAATATTAAAACGAAGGAGCAACCAGTCCAACGAAAAATACAGCAAATTCAAGAACGCAACTCGTGTCTCTTTTTTTTGTACATAGCAACGACAAACTTAAAAGATAGTAGTGGTGAAGTGCACACAAATATGCCTACCGCTTGTATTTATTTTCATAGGTTTTTCATAGTTTTTACTAGGTTTATTTAATTATTTATTGAAAATTTTCTGTCTGTACTTAGTAATTTGTTGGAATTCTGGCAAACATTCAAACCACAATAACGTAAACACATTACACAATTGTGTTTCAAACACATAAGGCGAAGTTACGTAGTGATAAATAAACATACATGACTTAAAAAATAACAAACTTCGTCATAAAAACAGTTTACTATTAAAACGTATGAATTTCGCACGTCCAATATTGACAATCACACACACAGCGGGAGCTCAACGCCCACGACGCAGCTACGCCCACTCGCACGCAGCTACGCCCGCTCGCACGCAGCGGTCACGACGCACTTCGCACTATGTTTATTACTGCCATGGGAACACTGACTTATGACAACATCGTAACTTTCATAGGTAGGTTCAAAAAACACACAACATGTACAAACTTGATGTGTTAATTTGAGGTGTTTTTCGGAGCAAGAAAAATTAATGCTTCTTTGAGCAACAGCAACACGCCATGCCATGTCACCACTCGCCAAGTCGCCACTGCTGCCAACTTCGGGTTTGAAACGCTCCCGCCATTACATACACATATATTACAATAAGTATTCAAACATTAAAATCTCTTTTCGGTTGTAAATTACACATTCAAAAATCGTCCTTTTTGTTGTAATTAGAATGAAATATGCTAAAATTAAAAACACGTATAATTTTACTGCTACTACTAGCGGTGCCGAAACTTTTCATGAGACAGAGATATATAGATAGATATATATATATATAGAGAGAGATAGATAGAGAGAGAGAGAGAGGGAGAGAGAGAGACAAGTTCCACTCCGCCGACAGCCTATTGAAGTTTCTTCCTAGGTCGATAAAAAAACACCATGTCACTGTGGTCTAAGCACCGTATTTTGCGTTGATAATTTTAACTGTAACGATAAAATATGTTTCCATCGGGGCTTCCTAAAAATTTAAATATTTCAATAGGCAATGTTTAATTTACACATAGCATACCAAAAAAATTGTTTAAAACTATATTTTATCTGTGAACTATTTCTTATTAGCCGTTACTAAAACATCGTTTCTCTCATTGCTTTTAATTAGTATTGAATATGAAATAAATATTACAAGTTACAAAAAGTAGTTAATTAAAGTTTCTTTTATTCAAAAATATAATAATTTTAAAGTTAATCTTTGTTATTAGACGTGTGGTATACAAGTTATCTAAAAAAAACAGGTTAACGTATTACACCTGGGGTGATTTTTCAAAGGTTTGTTTCAAAACATCCGAAGAAACAGTAAATAGACTATAACATAAAAATACCTTATTTTGGTTCAATTAAAATTTTATTCATTTACAATTTATAAATTTTAGTATTTAATTCGTAATTAGTATGAATAAAAAAAGTGAGAAAAAAATGTGTTGGTAACGCCCTACTAAGAAGTAGTTATTTAACATAATATTAATTCACCGAGTGCGCATGTATGGGGCGCGTTGTCCGTCTGGTAGACTCTGATAAGTTTGGTTTACATGAGGCGGAGGAATATCCCGCAAGTAGAACTTGAGCAGGGCTTCAGAACAGTTGGAAGTAGCCGTGAATGTACTGTACCAGGCGGTTGTTGCGTACAACGTTCCCAGACGCTTCTGGCTCGTGACGCCATCTTGCTGCCCGTGCGATGCTGGAGTTGTCGGCTTGAGCAGCAGTTCCACCTCTGTGCTCTTCAGTACTCTGTGTCCGTACTCCAGAGAGGAGAGGCGTTGCGCATGTACTGGTGATGGAGGGGGTGGGGGAAGAGGCTCTTCGGCCCACCTGAGGGCCTGCTTGCACGCGCTCTCCTAGACAATTACTAGAGAAACCTGCCGTAGCCGGCTACCAAGTTGTCTAGGAATTATCGCCGCCAACAGTTTTCCACTGCGACCTTTCGTTCTTCGCAATCGCAAACATGCAGTCGTTTCAGTCATCTAAGTTAGGCAAATACATTCAACTGTACTATTCGTCGCATGTTACGACTGTTAACGAAGCAAACAAATTTTTTCTTAGATTTTGTGACATACCGTTGATATCTTCATAAAACTACTGAACAAAAAATTATATTAATAATATCATAAGTTAAATATGAAAATATCATTTCAAAATTGTGATAAGCAGAAATTTTAAAAAGTAATTTATTATGAAGTTTGGTTTTAAATAAAGAGTTTAATGAAATCACGGGACATTCATGTTGCAATTTCTTTGAAATCCCACACTTTTTTCACCTGCAAGCAGTACGGGTTTAACTTCAGGACGATGTTTTGACATTAAACTTTATCTCGAAAGTTGAAATTGAGTTACGGGTGAACCGTGTAACTGATTTCTAAGTAATATATTTCATGAAGTCCTAATAAAATTACCAATTTTTTTGCGCTGAAGTCAAAATAGTGACGAACGTCTAAAAGGGAGGAAGAAATGCGTGCACAGCGTTGGCAGTGCTGTCGTCTGCTTCAGAAACATAAGGCGGTGCGTCCTTATTGCTATTACTGAAGCAGCGAATCGTACAATAAACGACCATGTGGCGATCGTCTTTATATATTGTAGACACATGAGCTTGTTTACATATTTTCATTTCGATGGTGGTAGCACTGAAGTCTTTGTCTATGTGGCTTTCCGCGTCTGTTATTACGTATAACATGTATTTTGATGAATATTAGCATGAAACTGTTTTTAAGTTTATGTTTCATTTGCATGATTATGAATCTTATTCTGTCGAATGCGTTTGTGGTATGACATAACTGTGGATAAACGGCAATTGCACTGAATATTATTCTTGGAAAACTTAGACCAGCCTTAAAAAAAAAAAAAAAAATGTTGGCTCGTGAATTCATGCGTTATCTACCAACATAACAAAGTGAATGTTTGTATTTTAGCCTGTGTTATATCGTTGGCAGTTCCGTAGAACCTACTTCGGAAAACAAATGAGTATATGGTTCTCTCATTGTAAGTAATGTTCAGTTGCACCTCTTTGCTTCGATACGCTATTCACGGTAAATGGAACACTCTTGTAATCAACCTTTGAAAAACGTCACTGCCCCTACCTACATACATTTTAATGTCCACGTTCACCGGCATGCGGTGAGTAAAGTTGGTAACGGCACAGGAAAAATAGTTCCGTTTCTTAACATTGAATTAAAAGTCTTAGGAAGAAATTTATGAAAACTGGAATAAACCATTAAGTGTCCAGGCTCATCACAAAGTTATTCTTACATATGGCGGAGGAATACACATAATGCATACAAGTATATCTTAAACAGGGCTTTCATGAGTGCTGAGTTTATCGTGAACAGCCTAAACGCTCCTTGGCGAGGGCTGATCACGGTAAACTTGTATGCAGATAGTGTATTCTTCCACCATATGTAAGACTAACACTGCCTTGGACCTGATCACATTATTCGCTCGTCGGCCAAGTGAAACTGTGAAAACATTAGCAAAGTTAATATTCTACAAATATGCTTAATTTCACACTTATATGCATTAAAAAATCAGAAATTAAAAGAAATCATTTCAGAATGCTCAAATGTTTACCTAGTACTTTAAATTCAATGTTAAGAGGTGGAGCTACTTCCCTCAGTCGTTGCCAACTTTACAGGGCGCCTGCCAGTCGGTACTCCTGTTTAAATATATGCAGGTAGGGGCAGTGACGTTTTTCAAAGGTTGAGTTCAAAAGTGCTCACTTAACTGCGAAAAGCCTTCATTCGCCTCGTGTTGTCATGTAGTTCCACCCACAGTGACTGTTGCTGAGGACTACACGTGTTCTCCTCTTACCTGTTGCAGGAAGGTGCAGGCGCCGAACGCAGCCAGGCGACATGAGAGGCCAGAAGTCACTCGTCTTCGCCCTCGGTGAGTACTCGCGCACTTGCTCGCACTTCGCTCGTGACTGCAGGTCGAGTGAAGAGACCTGGGTGGCTCTCAACAGCGAGGTCTTGACAGCTGGTGAAGGTGAGGCGAGGCGAGTATGGAGCAGCGCCGGAATACAAGGGCGGGGGAGACGGGGTGTCACCGAGAAAACCCGCCGACCAGCGGCATCGTCCGCCACGATTCCCACTTGCGAAAATCCCGCCGGGGATTGAGCCCCGTTCGCCTTGGTACTCGTAGCTGGAATACGGAAAACAAATCCTTACAGGAGATACACAAAGTCGAGTTGTTCTACACTCTTACAACTTCGGTATTTAAAACAAATATTGGTATATTTAAACAAAGGATAAAGAATTGTTTTTTAATCGGACTGATAAACTTTGACTGCGGGATAATCACGCAAAGAGAATGAGAAAACGTATACGATTCTATGTGTGGTACACACATTTGAAGTTGAACCTGAAACATTTGTTTATTACAAATATAGGAGATCATTCTTATGGTGGTATGTACATAGCATGTCTGCACAATGTGTAACGAAACAAAGATCTGTAAACTCAACAACACCTGTCTGTCACAGTCCTAAATTATGTCTCGAGAAATTCGCCGTAATTTACATAACACTCTTACACACGTGGGATTTGAAAGATGGATTATTGACTCGCATTTCACAATTAAATTGACATATTATGGAGACCCTCAGTGATATATCTCCAGTAGTGTTTATACACCCGTGTTTCAGGTTTAACTTTAAATATATGTACCACCCTTAGAATTCGTATTAGATCATAGGTCATGTATATGTTTTCACCTTTTTTTTCGTAATTAACCTGCAGCCGATGTTCGTCGGCTAATTTAGAAATATCCTATCTACTATGTTTGAATAGCAGAAATATACAATAAACAATAACGTAATTTATTTCTTTAGATATAGTAAATATATATGTGTGAATTGCACATTTTAATTTTGATGTTGGCAGCACAGTCTTTATTGTATTAACGACCTTCATGTCTGTTTATTCATATACACATATATTTTGGTTGCAAATTAGTGTTTCACTTTCATGGCTACAGTTTAAATTCTCTCAAATGTATCTGTGATATAAAATAACTGCGAATAAACTACGTATAAATAATATTTCCCAGAAAATGTCGGCCAG
Organism: Clitarchus hookeri; assembly: GCA_002778355.1. Lineage (NCBI taxonomy): Eukaryota > Metazoa > Arthropoda > Insecta > Phasmatodea > Phasmatidae > Clitarchus > Clitarchus hookeri. The sequence goes on from NQII01001207.1 coordinate 192,544, forward strand.
TCACGGTATAAAAATAATGACAGCTAGCGGATTTATCCACGTTGCCACCAACGTTACAAAGTGAAAATTTTGTAGTTTACTCTGTGTTCTAACGTTGGTAGCACATAAGAACCTATTTCGGCTTACTTAGATAAATAAACGAATAAGATAGGGTTCTCTCGTTTTACTGTTGAGCGCCAACTTTCTACTTGGCGAGACTCACTGGCACTCCAGTGTTAAAGGTTGTTCGCGGCAAACTGAGCACTTTTTAAAACCCTTCTTAAGATATACTTTTATGTACATTGTATATTCTTCCGCCATATGTAAAATTAACACTGTCATGAGCCTCATCACTTTACTAGAAGTGAAACTGTGGAATTATTTACTAATTTTTTTATTAAAAACAGAAGACAAAAATAATTACGGTATTCACAAACGTTTACTTAACACTTTCCTATCAACGTCAAGCCATGGAACTACGTTACCTCCATCGTTAACAACTGTAATGAGCGCTTGTCAGTCTCTGTACCCGTTAAAATATATACAGGTGAGAGCAGTGACATTTTTCAAAGGTTGATTTCAATTGTACACAAATAACTGTGAACATCCTATAAGCTTAATTCACAATTGAAAGCATTGCAGTAACCATAGAACATAGTTTGTGTGCACAAGAATTGACCGCCATGTTTTCAAGCCTACTGATTCACAACTGCGTATAACATGGTTGCCTGCATCAGAGTTCTTGGCAGTGTGAATAAATTAAATTCCTACATTTAATTTCTTATGCAGAGGCACGGGGCTATATTTGGACAGAGCAGAGTATAACATTTTCAAAGAACTTTAAATGGAGTAACAGTTATGCTGCAGAAACGAAGAAATTTCGCAAGATGTAAATTTTAGAGGAAAGATTATTTGCAGCAGTTTAAATAAATTAATTTAAGTTTAGTTATCCCGCATTTATATATGTGTGATAAGTAAGAGAATTTTGAATTCCCTTAATTAAATAAAATTAGTAAACTTAAATTAATTTCTTTAAACTGCTACAAATAATCTTGTATAACAAATTCTTCCACATTTCCACTCCATTTCAGTCCTCTATGAAACTAATATACTACTACTGAACGTATAGTTGCATCAATAAATGTAATAAACAATTTATGCTGCTAATACAAAAGATGTAGTCTGATACTGATATCTCGACTGGGAATATTAAGCTAATTCCATTATAATAAAGTGTTTACTATAGTGTACATTTTTCAAATCGCAGTTAGGTATTTAGCCGCCAAGATTGTTCAACTTGCAGACATTATCTGCGACAACGTTTTACGGTTTTTGTAATGCACTAATAAAATAAACCAAATTATTTGCAGATTATTTAACACGGGCAAATGAAAGGTCTTACATAAATTAATTTTATGGTATACTTGGAAAAAGTTATTTTACAAAAATTCATTTACAAACAAAATTCCAAAATATGCAAAAATGTCCTTATTTTCAGAAATTTTTGAAACTGCAAAAACATTTGCATGTACGATTTCATAAACATATTAAAGTAGCTCTTGGTATTTTCACCGTTAAAAAAAAATTCCTGCTCAGTTTACCGTGAACAGACTTTACCAGCGAATATTCCCGCTGACAGGAAACGCAACCCTCTCGACATGCTCAGTGCCGATGGTGGCCTAGAGTCGGATATTCCTAGAACTGGCCGTCGCGTCGATTACTTTCTTTATCGCAGTCACACGGCTCTGTTCTCAAGGCGCGGTCACGCGCAACGCTGGCTGGCTGATTGTCCGTCTTGTCAAAGGAAATTACGTTCGACAGTCCGTCACCACGTAGCAATCACAGACCAAGTCCCAGTTAGTTATGAGTTTCGTTTTCTTGTAATCTGTATTTAGCATTTGGTTAAGTTTAAGTGTGAGTGCCACGACATCCAACTGTGTAGATACAATTATTATGTTGTATCATGGTTCTAAAATTAAAACTCCATGAAGTCTTTAAACCTTAATTATTCCCGAAAGTTGTAAAGGCAGTTTAAAATTAGCATTGAAATGCTCAGAAGAGGAGGAATGTATGATTATATTACATTTCCGCACACATATACGGTGTATCGATTACATGAAAATAGTATATTTTATTTTTTGTGGTTGTAAGCTTGAACGTAACGACGATACAGATAACGGACTGGGGCATGTGCTCTATCTCGCGTTGCTCATAGTGAACTGTCTCTCCAGAAGAGTAGGGGCCGCGGTGGTGTATTGGCTAGCATCACCACATATGTGGTACTCACAAAGGGGACACGTTCAAGTAACCGGCGTTAAAGAAGAGGACACTTGTTAGAAAATTACATAAACAAAGCAGACACACAATTTTATAAAGGGAATATACAAAATTAGTGTATTATGTCGCAGGTCAGTTAAAAATATATTACATTATCACAAAATTGTATCCAAAAATACCTTTCATATAGATTTTAAGTAATATATACAAAAGGTTTTTATTTGCAACCAGATAACGTGACAATCTTGTTCTCTCTGAATATGAAAGTAAATTCTATTTTGTTTGTAGGCACTACAAAATATTTTGCCAGCAAATAATACAAAATTATTCACACAAAACACAGTTGTGCATAAGCATTTAACACATCTAGTGGACAGCTAATCACTCTCGTACATATCAGGTTCAGATTCACTTAAATAATTTCTTTGACGATTTTGTTTTCTCTAACAAGTTTCTGTTTCCTAGCAAATAGTCGTGAAATTTTGAACTGCATGGGAAAATATAGGAGTGTTGATAAAAGCAACATATGTACGTAACATTCACCAAAACGTTTGCACGTTTACAGTGTTTAACGACATATAAAAAACCACGAAAACCCAAGCTTCAATGTCTTTCACTTTCATTGGAAAAGAAGACATTTCAATTTTTTTTGTAAAACCCGGTCGTGCAGTTTACAAGGCGTCAACAAGGGAACGTGTGCGGGGAACAGAAGATGTCTGGCAACCCTGGCAGTGGCTAAACTACTCGCTGCTCACCAAGACAAACCGGGTTCGATTACCGGCGGTGTCGCCCACGGGTTTTGCATGTGGGAATGGTGCCGGACGATGCCGCTGGTCGGCAGGTTTTCTTATGGCTCTCCAGTTTCCCCCACCCTTGCATTCTGGCGCTGCTCCATCCCGACCTCGCTTCACGGTCATCGGTCCTCAAGACCTCGATGTTAAGAGCCGCCTAAGTCCCTTCCCTCGAGGATGACACCGGAGCTGAGTCGCCACTCATTACGCAAGTCCTTCCCTGGACGACGAGCACTCCAGCTATCCTCCAGCATGAGCATTTCCAGCCACGGCCATCACGAGTCCGAAACTCAATGCATTAAGACCCACAGAAACCTCGGGTGGGACCTTCCCAATCGCTCGTGGTGCCATGGCAGTGGTATATGTTTCCCCCAGGTTCTTCGTCATAGCCCTGAATCTCATTACAACGGCCTTGTGGCTCAACAGCTTGAGTGCCAGACAGTTCTATGTCTCACACAGTCGACGAGCCTAGTAAGTGGTGGTAAAATATAGCATTTGTGACTGTCAACATTTCTTAACGTGTTGTCAATCAGGTCACATACATACAAGTGACAGTATCTGTTTGTTTAAATAATAGTAACGTGGCTCAGTGCTCCTACAATTGTTGTTAGAATCGAACAGAAGCTCCACAAGCAGACGATTGACAAAATGCTGTTACTTACTGCTGGGAAAAAACACTGGAGAGCCAAAAAAACTGGTATAGGCGTGCGTATGCAAATAACAGAGGTATGGAACCAGAGTAACGCGATGCGGTCGGCAGCGCCTATATAAGACAACAAGCGTCTGGCAAAGTTGCTAGATCGGTTACTGCTGCTACAATGGCAGGTTATCAAGATTTAAGTGAGTTTGAACGTGGTGTTATAGTCGACGCACGAGAGATGGGACATAGGATCTCCGAGGTAGCGATAACATTTGGATTTTCGCGTACGACCATTTCACGAGTGTACCGTGAATATCGGGAATCCGGTAAAACATCAAATCTTCGACATCGCTGCGGCCGGAAAAATATCGTGGATGAACGGGACAAAGGACGACTGACGAGAATCATTAAACGTGACAAATGTGCAACCCTTTCTCAAATTGGCGCAGATTTCAATGCCTCCTGCATATCTTCAGACATTAGTGCAGTCCATGCCACGTCGTCTTGCGGCACTTCTGCGTACTCGCGGGGGCCCTACACGATATTAGGCAGGTGTACCAGTTTTTTTGGCAAGCTTTTGGGGCAATTATGGTTTACTTGCTGTTACTGCTGCGGACATATAAGCGATAATTTCATGGGCCATCTATGGCATGCTGACTATATGTTGTGAAATAGCAAATAGTACACGTGAACTCACTTCAATTTTTTATTTCAAGCATAAGTGAAGTAAATTTACTGTGTGACATTAATGGTAATTGAAAAAAATCGTTTCTAGACTGGAAATCTGCAAAGTATTTTAAATACTATCTGATTGTGAAGAGGATGAAAAGTTAGGTTAGGATAGAGCAGCGTCGGAATGCAAGGGTGAGGTAAACGGGAGATCTCCGAGAAAACCCGCTGACCAGCGACCCCGGCGCGATTCTCATATGCGAAAATACGGGAGCGACCCCGCCGGAAATTGAACCCGGTACGCCTAGGTGGGAGGCGAGCAGTCTAACCACTACACCACCGCGGCCCCTGTTTTCTTGGGGATATGGGATTGAAGTGAGGGCAACGAATTTGATACTTGGCTTTCGTGGCTTAAATTGACAGATGTAGATGAGGTATTTCGTTTGGCGAGAAAATCATTGCGCTAGCACATCGGGTTCGCGGGACGTACTGTCCGGAAATGTTCACCCAAACCAGAAATAGCCGCCAGTCGTCGCGGGCCCCCACCCGTGGCACCAATATCTTCGCATCGTAGTCGTAAACCCGGTGGAACGACATTCCATTTATTTCAATAGCGTTATTGGTCGCGAAGTCATAATTTCGGAATGGATCGCCTTGCAAATGCAAACGCTGCATCGCCGTTACTGCCCTGGAAACCAGCGTGTCGGTCTCATTTTGAAGACTTCCCATTGGCAAACTGTCGATGTAGTTCCCTAGTGCGAGTCCATGTCTCGCTACAGGAAGCAAACACATTTAAGTTCTTACCATAGAAGTTTACGACCGCCAACAGAAGAAGAGAGAATGCTTGTATACATACCACTTGTGAAAGCCCTCTGTAGTTCCATAAAGCTGTCAATAAAGCATTATATGTATACAGTGCTATCCCATGGAAACTTCCCGCGTCATTAATTGACTCCAACCAGATTTTCATGTGTAAAAAAAATAAAAAAGAATCATCACTACCAATGCACACGTACGTTATAATCCACTCAAGAAATACAGTCCAATTTTTTATGATCTTCAAACTTAAGAGATTCAAATTTAAACTTTAAAAATAATTTTTTTTTTTTTAATAAATTGTTTAATAATCATTAATACATCTCTGGAATCTGAAACGGTATCTTGTAATGCAAATCTTTATATGCAAGCATGCATGCAGCTTAAATATCTAATAAATTCTTCAGGTTAATGTACAGCTATTTTCAACACTAACTATTAGGTTAGGTCAAGTTAGCTTAGGTTGGCTTGAATTCCTCCTTAGCTGTTACATTACTTTTATTTTGTCAACTTTTCAAAATCAATAATAACCTAACTACTTAAAACAATGGGAATAAATTAACAACCTTGATTTTACGTGAAACAGGCTTTTCGAACATTATTTACAATATTTATTAATAATATTATCACCACGAAACTAATTATTTTAGTCCACGTAGTTGTTTTACCCTTCGTTAATTATTTAGCATTTTATTTTTCCAACAAACAAACATTTACATATTTTACATTCACGTGGATCTTCTATATTATTACAACATTATTTAAACCATTCCGAACTATCTACCCAGACATAAGATAAACTTAACAATGGTGCCCGATCATCACCTCCGCTTTCAGAAGAGATTTCAACTACTTCTGAGAAGATAAATACCAGTTTTCTCTAAACGCGTGCGTTCTCTCACAAAGCTGAAATACACAGAGTTGTTATTGTTAGAAAGACGGAAGTCTCTTACATTTATTGCATGTTTATTATGCAAAGTTAACCTAATAACTAACTTACAGGATCCCGACCTAGTAAAAATGAAACCATTTTTTAATTTCACATGATATTATCTTGCTATATTAATATAGATAGTCGAACTTAATATTCAGTTGCTTGGTCTTCGGCTAGATAATTGTTATTTCTAAATTAATATGTTTATGCAGAGACGGCACCAGCCGAATAAAGTAATTCTTGTAAATGTCTAAATTTTATTTAGCGCCTTTGAATGAATAATGTCTCAAGGAGGAGGAATGGTCACGTGACGGAAATTCACTCAAACCTTAAATTAGAGTTCTTGATGGTTTAGAAGGTAAGCTTTGAAGCGAAGATAGTGTGTACAAAACAACACCATGTCAACTAAGCATTTGCGTAGATGGATGCAATTGGGAGCAGAAGTTGCACCTTGCTCTGTGTGGAGAAGGAATGTCACGGTGAGGGGAGGGGTTTGTGCAGCTTTCACGGCTCTTGCCCGGCTGTGAAAGCCGTGAGAATTTTGTATTGGGAAATACATCCCAATGAAATTAGGTTTTTGAAGCCAAGTTTGGACATATACACTTGAAACAAATACCTAATTGTGAGAAATGATACTATCAAGCTCGTTATAAAAGAAAATATAACAATTCATTTTTTAAAAACTATTATTTAATCATTAGTTTTCTGATCTTTCTAGAAAACGGGCTGTACATGAATGTAACATGAGACTTTGATAGCAAAGAAGTACGTATTTTTCTGATCAGAAAAGTCCCTGGTTGTGTATATCTATCTCTGACAGGAACGCAAGGTTTCGCCTGCACTGCGTTGCAGTCAGTTTGAAATCCTGTTCTTTTTTGACGAAACTATTGAACGTACACCCAGTATGTTTACCTATGAAAAGACGTAATACCCCAGAAGAGGAAAATTGGTACTTTAATGTCACCACGTATGATGTAAATATTATTTCGGAGCTCTTCAATACAGTTAAGAACGGCTTTTTCGGATTGTCGTAATTTAAAACATACAGGCCGGACACGAGCCAAACTACGATAGGAGCCTGTATTGAATGTTGCTACAGACTGGTCATTAATAAAATGATAGGGTCACCGCTGACAGTCCCATAGGTACACGCAGCACTACGAGAACACTGCACGCCAGTTCAGAGCCCTGCACGTGGTGGCGATAGCGGAATTGTAGCATGGGCTAGTGTGACACTTATAGCTCTCGCGTTACCCTGTCAAAAAAAGTAGAACAACGATGCAGGTAGGAGGGGCCATTGATGGGGTAGTATCACTTCCATATTGAATCTTTTTTTTACAAATCTTCATAATCAAACTTTATGACCAGACATTAAAAAACAAAGCTTCACATGACATATAGAATTACTTAAGAATATATTTTATTTTTACAGTTTCAGTTTTATCCGTATTTTCCCACGATGGAGAGAAATGGTTAAAACATGAGTTAACCTATGATTATGGTTACACAGACGAAACGAATCGCCTAAAATAAAGACGATGGTTTCGAAATAACTGCTAAGATATTTTTTGTGCTTTAACAAGCTTGGTTTTAATATATGGACTATGGAAATTAAATCATGAAGGAATATACGGGAATCCGAGATGGTCTTGAGAGCTGACGGGGGTGAAGCGAGGTGAATATGAAGCAGTGCCGGAATGCAAGGGTGAGAGAAACGGGAGAGCCCCGAGAAAATCCGCAAACCAGCGGCATCATCCGGCACGATTCTCACATGTGAAAATTTGGGAGCAACCCACATCGGGGAATCGAATCCAGTTGGCCTTGGTGGGAGGCGAGCGCTCTAGCCGCTGCGCCACTGTGGCCCCTTGGAATGTTGGTGAACACACATCGACGAGGAAGATAGCAGCCCTGCTGGTAACAGCGTTGAGGAGTTGGGTATAGTCTGTTCCCGGTTTATTCACACTTTTGTAATCAAACTTTGAGAAATCACACCATGCTCGGTCGTTTCCTGAATGCGTCGTACCACAAGCGTTTTATACTAGTGGCAACATAAAAATAGATTATTTTTGGTTAAATAAAACTTTTACTTAAATTTCATCTATAAATTATAATAATTAATTTATAATAAATATTAATAAACTCAGGGATAAAATAGGTGTGTTGGTAATGCCTAGTAAGAAATAGTTCTTATGCAAAATATTATTTCACTGAGTACGCACGAATGCAGTGCATTTGCCTTCTGGTGTAATTTACTAGACTCGGTTCAGCTTTGTTTGCATGAGGCGGAGGAATATCCTGGAAGCAGAATGTTAGCAGGGCTTGTCGGAAGTTGGAAGTAACCGTGACTGGACTACAACACATACGGCGCGCGCAGCGTGTGTGGTCACACTCG